>JAPZDV010000013.1:1947002-1964169 GCA_029814665.1 Acanthurus lineatus
ATCCGTACACTTGACTAGAACAATATTTAACCAGAACACAAAAATATGACACCCACGCTACATAAAAAAAACACACACACACACACACACACACACACACACACACACACACGCTACATACAAAAACAGCCACTGGCTAAATATAAATGCCTCACCTGTCTCCTTGTGTCCTTGTAGGACAATGTGAAGCCGTTCTATCGCACTCTGATCAACTTCCTGGCTCACAACAGTCTGACTGTGGTGGTCTTCACATTGTCCATACTAGCCAGCCTCACTCTGAATGAGAGGGTGGGAGAGAAGGTAGGTGGGAAACTACAAAAACTCTCTACTGGGATCTGCTGGCATTCAAAACCAGAAGGTCTGGGTGTGATTCCTGCTTTGAGGCGTTCAGTCGTAATCTGACAGAATGTAACTTTGCACCATTGGCTCATCAATCAAGCTCATACACCAGACATCTATGCCTGCAGCTCCTCTTGTACTCAGCAGGTTAAAACTAACTTGTGTCATGATGGTGTGAATCCAGCTCTCATTCCCTGTTGGGAACACATGGTGAAAGATTAAAAGAAGTCACGTGGCGATGAACGCTTGGCCGCTACAAACCAGTCATCACTGTGGTAATCATTCTGACAACTGCTGCTGAAAACCCAAAAGTCAGAAAGACTGAAAAGCTCATTTTTTTGCCAGTAAACAGTGTACAAACCCTGATCAAACATGCATTATGGGATGTACAGTTTCTGTGCTGTCATCTGCACGTTTTAAACTTTTTTATCAACCACTTTTAACTGATCTTTGTGACTCATTCTCGTGGAAACCTGTTGTGCTATACTTAGTGTAAAGTGTTGTTTTCTCAGAGGGAGGGAAGTGTTTTTAACAACAATTTGTTCCTTTATTCTGTTGGTTCCCCTTTTCACTTCAGTTTTCCTCAATGTGAAAATAAAACAAAGAAACCACAGAAGCTCTGTAATACTTTTTTTTTTTCAGCTCTTTGATGCCAAAAACATCCATCAGACTTTCCAGCTCGTGTTCAACATCATTGTGAACGGTGACGGCACTCTGACAAGAAAATACTCTGTTGACCTTCTAGTCGACCTGTTGAAGAACCCCAAGATATCAGATTATCTCACTAGGTACTCACACACACACACTTCCGTTAATTTCTGTCAACCTTGAATTACAGTAATAAAAAAAAAAACATTTTCCATTTCCAGGTATGAGCACTTCTCAGCATGTGTGTCTCAGGTTTTAGGGCTGCTGCAGTCAAAAGACCCGGACTCTGCAGCAAAGGTGAGAAAAAAGAAACGAGATAAGACTCTTTCAAGTGTTTCACATTATCCTGTACGTCGTCAGCAAACTCTCTGACTTCTGAAACCGTCGCAGGGATCTGAAATGTCCCTGTTGTGTTCAGTGATTGAGACGATATGTGGTGCATCATGCCTTTTCATTTCAGGCTCTGTAGCTGCAGTAACCGCTGACCTTTTTGCGGTAAAAGAGACTTTGTAAAAGTTTTTTTTGTTGTTGTTTTCATCAGATAAAAGAGAGCACTGGCAGGAAATAAGGGGAAGGACAGTGACAAAGATGTAATCTAGCATAGCAGTTAAAACTGGTTCTCAAATATAAGACAGAAATGACAGTAAAGAGCCATGCCTGGTGTTGCTCTTATGAGAATATGACATGAAAAACAAACTGCACTGCAGTTTAAGACACTTCAGAGAATTTCAAGCACTGAAAGTTTACTGAGTTTCACTCATTCTGGAGTTTCAGCTGCAACTAAAACTTACTTTCATGCTCAATTAACCTGAAAAAAGTTTCTTGATTCATTTGATTTTTAAAACATCAGTTAACAGTGGAAGCTCCATCACGTTTTCAGCAGTGTGTGTGTGTGTGTTTGTGTGTGTGTGTGTGTGTGCGTGTGTGTGCGTTGTTTGCAGGTGTTAGAGCTCCTCCTGGCCATGTGCAGCGTCTCAGGGCTGCGGTCGCTGCTGTGCGATGTGGTTTTCAGACCAGTGGGACTCAAACTCAGAGCTGCAGGTCGCAGGCAGGGGGCAGCACTGGACGGTGGGCACAAAGCTGAGTCTGGGCTTGCCTTGGTGCAGTGGCTCAGCTCTCCTGTGGAGGGCGCTGAATCCTGTTCGCTCCAGGCCTTGCAGCTGCTGAGTGAGCTGCTTGAGGTACGGCAGGAGTTTCAGGTTCATTCCACGCTGCTGTGAAATCGCTGAAACGCCTGATTTGTTCAGATGAGCAAATCTGATGAAATATTTAATATTTACAAAGAAAATTTGCATTATAAAAGCTTTTTTTGTGGAGGTCTGAGCCATGATTTTTCAGTTTGGAATACAAAACAGTGAATTCTAAAATTTGTTTTGGGTGAAACAGTGTTTTTTTTAGAGGAGGCCGCATTAGTGAAATGATCAGTGTTTTCTGAACACAAACAGAAACAGCAGACTTTATCCAAATGAACTGATACAGTCATGAATTTGACCAGCCTTCTTCTTCTTCTCTTCTCTACTTTACTGCTTTTATATTTAAAGATTTTCCAGCACTAAATGAGTCCACAGTGACTGAAAAACCTTGTTTCCTTAATTTCTTTCGGTTGCCTTTGTTTTTAAGGACTTTATTAACTTTTTGATGTGAGTGTTGGTGTGCTGCTTGTCCAAACTGCAGGTCCAGTGTAGTAGACACACAGACAGGCTTCATTCATTTTTACTTTCTGCTTCTCCTTTTTCTTTTCCATGTGATCGCTCTCCCAATCCAGGAGGCGCTGGGAGCTGACAGTGTGTCTGACTGTGTGCTGAGCTTCGTAGAAATGTTGCTTCCAGTCCTTTTAGGGCTGCTGAAGGGTCTCGATCCTTCGCAGGGAGACGCTCACCTGAGAAAACACTGTCACCGCATCACGCATGTCACCAGTCTGCTGCTCGATATCCTGAACCCGACCGAGCCGGTCTGCCGTCTGTGTGTGTCTATGTGTTTCTGTTCGTCCTGCTCGTTCCTTAACTCTTCCACTCCTGTGCACCGAGGATGCCACCAGATCTTCAGTGTCCCACCAGGTGAGCGCTCAGCTCTGCCTCTCGCAGGTCGAATCCCTCCTCTCCTGTTGTCATAACAACAGCGCGCTCACCTGCCTCCCTCCTGGCTCTGCCAACAATCTCAGGTGAGTGGAAGCTGTAGATGCGAAAGAGTTGCATCATTTAACAGCAACGTCAAACATAAAATGAGCTCCACAGCTGCGTCTTTAAAATGTTGCATCAGTAAAAGTAATTCAGTTTGAATTAAAGCACTTAAAATGGAGATTAAACAAACATTTTATGACTGCCACTGTTGCCAACAGTAGTTTTTTTGCTACTTTTGCCTAAAAAAATCTTAGGATGCAGGAATTTCACTTGTAATGAGTGTTTTGTCCTTTTTTATCAGCCCCTTTGCTTCAGTGAATCTCACTGCAGCTGCAAACAGTAAAAGTTGTGTGTTTCGTGTCTCAGTCAGCTGTTTGCAGAAGCTCTGATGAAAACTCTGGAGTTAATGAGCAAACTGAGGCAACAGGTGAAGGACATGGAGACCAGTTTCTATAGGATATTACAGGTACACACACACACAGAAGACACACACAAACACACACACACACACACAGAGGACACACACTCTGTCAGAACCTCTCGCTCTGTGTTTCCTCTCTGACCTGTTTCTTTCTCTCTGTCGGCCTCCGTCTCTCAGGACCAGAGGACCGTGACTCCGCTCTCTCTGGCCCTGACGTCCCACCACAGAGAGCGAGTGCAGACTGGACTCTCCTTGCTGTTTGAAGCCGCCCCCCTCCCTGACTTCCCCTCACTAGTGTGAGTCACACACCGGACAAAACACACTCAGATACAGATAAGGGATGCGGTTATGCTGTGAACAAATCAGAATCAGACAAAAAAGTCACTGCTTTGTTTGTTGCCCTCAGTGTTACACACAGTGTTTTAACTTGAACCCAGGCTTGATCTCGAAAATCAGGTCCAATATTGGATCATTTGTCTGCAAACAATCAGAAAAAATCATAACAGAAAAATCTTAATGTCTTCTGGTGGTGAAATGTGGACGAAGCAGCCTCTGTTTCTTTATTTTTTAATGGATTAAACCATCTCGTTCTAAAGTCTGGGAGGAAGCATTGCTGCCAACAACGGCTACCGTCAGAGGGAGGCTGAGCTGTCTGTCAAACGTGTCGCAGTGCAGGAAGTCCCGCCTTCCAGCATCCTGGACTCTTCCAGTGGTTCCTGCAGGAGTGTCCACAGTCTGACTGAGAAGATACAGAACGGCTTGGAGGTACAGTAACTCTGTGTGTGTGTGTGTGTGTGTGTGAGTTGCATTGACACTGGCAGGTTTTCAGACTGTTGCTTGGTTTGATTTTTGCTTGAGAAGTTGCTGTAGTTCTGATTGTCTGTCATGACATTTTGTTGGCTTCTTGTTCTTTAAGTTTCTTCTTGCTGATCTTTCAGACCAACTTTGATTATTTCCAGTGAAGAACAGCATCATTTTGTCTCTTTAGGGCCTTCAAACACCTTCATGTGAAACAGTTTGAGAGGACAAAAATGTGCAGCCAGTGACCAGATGATTCGACAGCCAGTCCTTTCAGCTGAAAACAGAATCTGAGTGTGAAATGCTTTTTTTTTTTTTTACTGATGTTCTTATGTTGTTGTTTCAGCTGCAGGAACATGCTAAGGACTCACACGTGTCTGAGATTATCGCCATTTATGAGCAGAAGCTGGCGGCATTTGTGGTGAGTTTGTTTGGAAGATGATGCAGCAGGTGCACAAAACCTGCGAGAACCACTGTTTGAGTTACTGTCTTTTTATGAAATTCTGGTTTGTTTAGTTTTAAAATCTCTTCGTGTCTCTCCGTCAGTCTAAAGAGAATCGGCTGCAGGACTTGTTGGAGGCAAAGACTCTGGCTCTTTCTCAGGCCGACCGTCTCATCGCTCAGTATCGCTTCCAGCGAGCTCAAGCTGAGGCTGAGGTAACACTCGCACAAGAGCTGCAGGAAGATGACTTCACTTACTGCTTTTCTGTCGTTTTGTTGAACACCGGGATGCAGATATCACACTTTAGGAGTCTGATGACTAACAAGCATTAGCTTCTCAGTTTAACCTGCAATATTTTTGTTCCAGTGAAATGTAAGCTGGAAAAATCAGTTGATTCATCAAACAGAAGAGTCAGAGGCAAATATTTTAGTCACTGTCATAGTCATTTAAAGCAAAAGTGTCAAAACTCACTGATTCCAGCCTCTCGAATGTGAGAATTTGCTCCTTAATGTCATAAAAAATGAAAACATTTTGGTTCTTGTCTCATGAAACAACAAAACTTCATATTGGACATTTGGAAACTGAAACTTTAAACAATTCTTTGACATTTTCTGGCCAAGAAAAATAATCAAGAATAAGGTCGGATTAATTATGTTCAAATAGTTGTTTGTTTCCACCATAACTGTTGTTTACTGTCTGATGGTATAAACTCAAACATCACAATGCTCATAATTTTTTTATTTCACTTATAAACTACTGAGCTGGTGAAGTTTTGTCAGCCTCAGCGTCTGCTCATGTTAGTCTTCAGCCCTGTGTTTCTTGTTGTGTGTGTGTTTGTGTGTGATTGTGTGTGTGCAGGCCTGTAAGCTGGGCTCTCTGCTGAAGGAGACGGAGCGTCGCCGTGAAGATCTGCAGAGCGAGCTGAGCAGCCAGGTGCTGGAGGTGGAGCGCTCCAAGGCCGACATGGAGGAGCTGCTGCAGCACAACAGCAGACTGCAGCAGGACTCCGAGGAGCACCAGGTCCTGAAAGGAGCCTACAACACCCTGCTGAGCAGGTCTGAGGCTCACAGCAGACTGTAGAAACCCACAGCAGACTCAGTTCAGTGCGTCTGCAGGTCATGAAAAGTCGGGGGTGCACAGTGTATTTTCAGGTGTTAACAGGTCGATTTCCTGTGCAGGTTCAACGAGAGCGAGCGGCTGCTGAAGGAGCTGCAGGCGGCTCACATCACTCTCACCAAACAGAACGACTCCCTGAGGAAAAACCACAAGACTCTGCAGCTGCAGCACGACAAGTAACTCGCTCACACACACATGATTCAACACCGGCTGTGGTTGTGTTGTTTGCATGGACGCAGCTAAAAGGAAACTGTTTGACACGTCGGTCAGCAGAGGCGTCTCTGAACTCTGTCGCTGTCTCTCTCAGGATGGTGTCAGTGTTGGAGGAGAGAGAGGAGGAGATCAGATCCCTCCGTTCAGAGCTACAGCAGAAGAACAGCGATATCGCAGGTCGGTCGGACTTCAGCGTCAGTCGGCTTGTAAAAGTTTTAAAACTGCTGGTTATTTGTTTATATTCTGCCGCTGAAATTGCATAAAATATATCAGAGTTGCTTAAAGTTGATGTGTGACCAAGAAAAAAAATTTTCTGGTGAAAATAAAACCATCCTGACAGTTTTGAAAGAGCTCGGGACTCATCCTGCCAGCGACTGCCAGCAAATGAAAATGAATACCAGAGTGAATCGGCAGTAAAGCACTTTGTCATTTTAAGGCTTAAAAATGCACGAAAACGTCATGTTTAGTAACTACTGATAGTTTCTGTAGTTTAGTTTCTTCTTCATTTGTGTGTTTTTTACAAATCACACACTGCTAGCAGGTATTTTTTTTAGAAAGACCTCAGTTCCAGACATTTAGCTGTAATCTAAATGTAACTCGTCCTCGCTCTGTCAGGTCTGCGCTGTGAACTTCGATCTGAGGAGGAGAAAGTGAAGGAAAAGGATCAGGAGAGGAAAGAACTGGAGGAGACGGTGGATGTTTTGAGGAAGGAGCTGAACAAGACGGAGCAGGCCAGGAAGGATGCCAGCATCAAGGTGAAAAAACAAAACAAGTAATCTATAAAGTAACTAGTAACTTATGTCTTCAGACAAATACAAAAGAGAACAAACTTGAGATGTAGTGAAATCAAATTACAAAGTGTTTTTACATGGAATTGTTCAAGTAAGAGTACAAGTATCTCTAGATGTACTTGAATACAGTACTTGATTAAATATACGTAGTCACAGTCCGCCACTGCTGAGGTTCTTGTACTTCAGTTTTTGGACTTAAATTACACACAGTTACTGACTTGCAGTGTAATTTCAGCAGAAGTATCAGATGTATTCAGATAAATCATATCAGTGCTGAAAAGATCTGAAGTCGTTGGCTGTTTCCTGTTTTCCAGGCGTCGTCTCTGGAGCTGCAGAAGAGTCAGCTGGAGGCGAAGCTGAAGCAGAAGGAGGACGAGCTGAGCAAACACTCGGCCATGATCTCCATGATCCACAGCCTCAGCAGCGGCAAGATGAAAAGTGACATCAACCTGTCGCTCTGAACTTTATGATCTTTATTTTAATCCCATTTATGTTTTCATACTTAATAAAGCAAACCTATGAAATATACTAAAGATTTTAAAGTCATGATGAACTTCTTGTATGTGTCTGTGTTTTTGTGGTTTGGTGAATAAATGATGGATCTGTAGGAAGTCCTGGTACAATGTGTGTGTGCGCGTGTCAGTGTGTGTGTGTGTGTTTTTGTATCCTGGAAAGTGAGTCGTGGTTGATGTCACATATTTGTTGTTTACAGACTTAATGGAAACAACCATCTGTTAAAATACATACATGTTCATACATGAACAACCCACAAACAGGTTTGATTTGATGCCATGTGAGAAGATTCTGTCTGCAGAAAGCAAACTGTGAGCTACGTTTTCCCTCCTGTTCTTCACTGCAAATAATTTGTAGAAAATGAAATGAGAGATTTTTTAAAAATTTATTGAACCAGGTTTGTCCCTTTTCAGCTTTACAATGTTTTTTTCCCACAAACCTGGATATAATGAAACCATTTAAAGATCAGTCTCTAGAATGTTGCATTCAGGAAGTTCAGGAAATTTAAAAGCTTGCTCTCTGACTTTGGGAACCAAAAAAAAAAAAAAAAATCCATGTAAGGAAAATCAGGTTCACATTGATGGTTTGTTGTCTGAGACAACAAGTTATTTATACTTTTTTTTATCATTGATTGAAATATGGAAGCTGCAGATTTATAATTTAACTTTCTAATATTTGAATAAAAAACAAACTACAGCACATTTGAGAATTAGTGCAAGTTTACAAGTTAGACCTTTTATTGTGGCGCCCTCACCTGGCCAGTCAGAGTAAGTTAAATGTTCAATGATGGAAAAAATTCTCAGCTCCTCCACTTTAGTTAAAACAGTAATGTTACAATGTAAAAATACTCTATTACAAGTGAAAGTCCTGCTTAAAAAAAGTACTGTTATGTTGGAGCTTATAGCTTTACTTTTTTATGGTATTAATAAAGGGTTTTTTTTATATTAATCTTAAATAATACATAATCAATTATTTGTTGACCATATTTTGCATGGAGAGTCAGGAGAGTAACTAAGGCTATCAAGTAAATGTAATAGAGTAAAAAAAAGTTATCATCATAATCAAATACAGTACTTAAGTAAGTATACTTAGTTACATTCTATTACTGTTTTTCCATATTAGCTGACCTACATTCTGATATTTTTATGATAAACTAATATGAGCTCAAACATTTCACCTCAGATTATAAAAACATTTCTTTCATGTGATCTTTTATGACGTACAACTATACAGAAATACAGAAAAATGACTTTGTGTGTTTTCATGAAGTTTAGTCACCATGTGTGATGTTTTTCTACGACAGAAGGTTTTTGGGTTGTTTTTTTTTTTGAGTGGAAACATATTTTAAACGCAGGTGTGAATCACAGGGTCAGATCTCTGTGGTGATGATGTTCCTGCATGTGAAGCCCCTCCTCTCTCACTCTGTTTACCGGACACAGTGAACCTGACGATGGCAGCCTTTCCTCTGTGTGTTTTCTATTTTCTGTCCTCTGTGTTTCTGCAGCTGCTGCCCGTCACTCACTCAGGCTTTTGGCAGAAGGTCGGTGGGTAAAAAGGACGTGGGCCTTCAGTCCAGCAGTCAGCCATGAAGCTTCAGCTTGCAGCTCTGTTCTCCGTGTTCCTGCTCACTCTGATCTCCACCGGTGAGTCACTGCTTTTAAAGTTTGACCTACAGACTAAACTTGTGCTGTAAAGATGCTTTTGTGTGACAAAGTTCAACTATTGTGAGTTCTTCAAGGCCCAAAGTGTGTATTTCAGTATCAGAGAACAAAATATTTAATGTCAGCTGTAAAAATCTCTGTATTTTTCTAGTTTTTTTTTAAAAACACACAAAATTTTCTTAACTTTTCCTCTGAATTATTAAACTGAAAAGTTTAAAAATCCTATTTATCAGCATGAAGCCCTAAAAACTCCAATCTTCAGTGAGATTATGTCAACTCTGGGAGTCAGCTGCAAATATTAGCCTATTGATAAAATACTATTATTTACAGCAGACAATAAAACCACAGCAATTTTAATCATTTTTATTGTTTTAAGTCCTTGTTTGAAGAAAAAAAGCCGGAAAATTTGTTGACTTCAGCTTGCCAATTGTAAACACTTCCTGTATTTCTTTGTTTTTTATAATAGATGGTTCAAACAAGGAGTTTGAATGTGTGAGCTTTTGTTTTAGGATCTCTTAACAGCAATTTTTTAACTATTCTTTTGACATTTTAAATGCAAAATGATTCAATGAAACCGTCCTCATATTCATTAATAATTACACTATCATTAGTTAAGTTGATTAGTTCATTAAGATGTGAAAGGTGAACGACCCTGACTGAGCTGCGAGCTCATAAAAAAGACAAAATATGTGAAAATAAAAACAATCCAATGTGGCCGAGTGATAAACTGGTGTGTTGTGAAGGGGAGAGTCTGCCTCCTCCTGGCCATGTGGTGGTATTACAGCAGCAGTTTCCCGAACCACAGAGCAGCTGCCATCATACCTGAAATATGATCGCATGAAAGTATTCACACACACACACACACACACACACTCTAACCCAGTTTGTTTCCTGTGGGTGTATAGGTGTGTGTGTGTGTGTGTGTGTGTGTGTGTGTGTGTGTGCGTGCTTGTGTCATAAACTTCTGCCCTGACAGTTTATGTGTAAACTGAACAAGCACATTTTCCTTTTCCTGTTGTGTTGTTTTTCACATTGAATTGGTTAGAAAACATTAATTTATACAGTTTGTAGCACATTCAGCTTTTATCAGACGTGCAAAGTAATTATTTTTACTCAAAAACATTAACCGTTACTTGTGCTTTTCTTGAGTGACTTAATACTATTTCATTACATTTCAGAGAGAAAATATTGTACTTTTTACTCAGTAATTACTACTGGCTTTGCAAATAAAGATTTCAGAAAAAACTATAGTGAGCTGAAAAAACACAAAACCTTGTTAAACAATAAATTTAAGAGAATATAAAAATATATTTGCTCAGTTCTTTAATGTTACAGCATCCCAATTAATAAAAGTCATAGTATAATATATGTAATGTGACAATGACAGAGTGTTTGGTTAATTCAGGGATTTTTTTTTTTAATTTATCCATCAATCATTATTAGTTAAAATATTTGCTTACAAGCACTATACCTCATGTATCCCATATATGTGTTAGACAATGAATGTATGGGATACATGAATACATGAATACATGAATAAATAATTGATAAGCTGTATTGAACTGGGATTAATTTGCTGTCTTTAACCTGAAAATGTTTTTTGTGGGTCTTGTTGGTTTTTGTGGGTTCGTGACTCTTCTAGATGAAGATGCTTCCCTGAAAAAGAAATACTTTTAACCTTGACTTAATGTGAACATACAAGTGTTAAGTGTGTGTGTGTGTGTGTGTGTGTGTGTGTGTGTGTGTGTGTGTGTGTGTGAGAGAGTACTGGGTCAGGAATGAGGAGGAAAGTCTGAAGAACTACATGTTAAAAGAACGAGGATACAACAAAGAGCTGCGACCTGTTGAGAGGCAGCAGGATGCTGTTGACGTTTACCTGGCGCTCACACTCTCCAACCTCATCTCTCTGGTACAGAGTGTGTGTGTGTGTGTGTGTGTGTGTGTGTGTGTATGTGTGTGGAGGTAAGGGTGGGGGTTACAGGTATATTATCCTTTACAGTGTAGCATGTATACATGCCCACACAGTTTATGGGGTATGCAGGATTATATGAACTGTGACGTGTAATATGAACATGATACAACAAACTATGTGTTTTGAGTTGTAAATATATAATTTACAATCTTTGAAACAATTATATATTTTAAAATCTCTGATCAGAGTCATCGTTCTCCTTAATTTGTAGAAAGAAGTAGACGAGACACTGCTGACAAATGTTTGGATAGATCATGTAAGTGAACAACAGTCACTGATTATTTCACAGCTTTTTCCTCTGCAATTCTTTTATTTCTGATAACTTTGGATGTGTGTTTGGTGACAGACGTGGGTGGATTACCGGCTGTCATGGAATACGACAGAGTTTGATGGCATCGAGATGCTACGTTTGCCGTCAGACATGGTGTGGCTGCCGGAGATCGTGCTGGAAAACAAGTGAGATTCAGTTTCTTTCTTATTTGTGTGCATGTGTGGAAAACCTCTCAGCCTCCAATAAACACAGTGTCCTTCTGTCCCTTAGCTCTGCAAAAAGTTGGCAAAACCATGAATGAACCTTCAGGAGGATGTTGTAAACTGCTCACAGAACATGACCTTCAATGTACGAGGCCGGGCTGAGCATCAGCACTGACTCCCTAACTCCAATTGATTCTGACTTGTTTTCATTCAGTTTCTCTTTAGTCAGGGATTTTTCAGTTTGATACCAATTTTACTTGGATATGGAAGAGATTGTAAGAGAACTAATTCTGATATTTGTATGATGAACCTTATAACTGGATGCACTATAAAAACCCACAAACGCACCATGAAGCCTATAATCGTACTTTGCTGTAAAGTGATGCAGGTTTCAAAGTTTACAAGGGGATCTAAATGCACCATGAAGTCTGTCGTCCCTGTGTGTGTGTGTGTGTGTGTGTGTCTGCATGAACAGCAGCAAAATATGTGATTGTATGTAAATATCAAAACTGTAGGGAACATAGTACTTCTTTACTTGAAACTCTGTTTTGTGGTGTTCCCCAAGGTTCAATCCTTGAGCAAATGTAAAAGAGCAAGTCTGTCAATTTAGGTTTTTTTTTTAAGTGTTTTAATTTGCAGCTTTCCAGTGGTGGTAGAAAAATTCAATCCAAACCAAAAAATTTTGGTGGAAATATGAATGTTTTAGTGTCGGTATTGATAGCCCAGCTAGAAACCTTTTCCCATGTGACCTGACTTTGGTTTCTGCATGCTGAGGGAGGTGAGGGTATCATTGCTGCCACCTGCGTCACGGCTTTTTGCATAACAGTTTAGTGGCCGTTTCTGCTTGAAAAACCCAGATAAGAACACATGTAAAGTTGCCCTTTAAAAGTGTCTCCTATCACTGCTACGCTGATGATATTCAATTATACATTTCACTGAAAAATGTAGCTAAATTTTCACTTTTAAATAAATGCCTTAATTCTAAATCCTTGCAAGTTGATTGTGCCTGAAGTGAAGTTGGAAAATGATGAATAACACTTTTATTTACCTTTCTTTTTGACTATTGTAAGTTACTTTTCTGCAGCTTTTGATCACATCACATGAGCCTCATCAGCAGATGGCGTCTCTCGTGGAGTTGCAGATGTCCAAGTGTCTTTATTCTTTCAGAGCACCTCAGGAACGTCCTGTCAAACTACATCATATGATGGATATTATGTGCTAAATTTGTCAGACCCCTCCTGTAAAGACATATTCACATGCATGTTTTTTAATCTTGCCTGCCTTCCCTCTCTGCCAGCAATGACGCCCAGTTCAAGGTGGCTTACTACAGTAACGTACTGGTGGATTATACTGGTCTCTGCTACTGGTTACCTCCCGCCATCTTCCGCTCCTCCTGCTCCATCAGCGTCGAGTACTTCCCCTTCGACTGGCAGAACTGCACACTCAAATTCACGTGAGGAAGCTTTAAACAGACAGTTTGCTGCATGGTTTTACATAAAGACTTTGGTGCATTTAAATCACTAACACACAGGGGCTCATGTGTGGATGAACACTCTGGTTTTTAATGCAAACATATACACATAATGTATGTAGCAAAAGTTTTTCTTTTTGTGTTATGCTCATCAGTTTGATTTCAAACTCCATTTCCTATGTTGCTTTGCAGCTCTCTGACATACAATGCCAAGGAGATCAGGATGCTGCTTAAGGAGGAAAGTGACGAGACCATCAATTCAAAATGGACAGTGGAGTGGATCATCATTGACCCTGAAGGCTTCACAGGTAATCGTCCTCCCTAACTCTCAGGTTTCAGCAAATATCATAAAATTCCTGCTTTACAAAAACACAAGTTGGTTGTTTATTCTTGTTACAGATTACAGCATGTTAGTCCCAAGAATTTTTGTTTCTTGACAACCAATATGAGCAGATTGAAATCATAAATGTAAGCACTTGTGGTAAAATTGGCCAATTTTTTTAATTCAAACATTTCCGAATTAAAGTTATAAAACAGAAACTCTACCTTAGGTTGTTAAAGTCTCCTGATTTCCAGAGACAATATCTACAACGAGACGTCTGTGAAGCATCTCCTCATTCTCTGTCTGTTGTTCCTCGCTGCTTTTTTCGTCAGAGAATGGTGAGTGGGAGATCATCCACCGGCCGGCCAAGAGAAACACCTACAAGCACATTCCAATGGAGAGCAACAAGCACCAGGACATCACCTTCTACCTGATCATCAAACGCAAACCTCTCTTCTACATCGTCAACATCATCATCCCCTGTGTGCTCATCTCCTTCCTGGCCTCGCTCGTCTACTACCTGCCTGCCGACAGTCAGTGCACATCAGCCTCTTTAAATCTGCAGAAAATACAGGATGTAGTGGTATCAGGCTGTGCAGATTGTTCAGAAAATATGTTTTACTTTAGTCATTTCAGTGATTTGACCTTTAAGGAATTTTAACTTCTTTAATTTTTATTATTTGGTGGCTGTGAACAGCTCAGTTTGAGGAAATTTTAGGTGCTGATGCAAAAGTTTGATCAGCTTTGCACTGATATCATCTCACGTTCATTGTATGATGTTGGCTGCTGCTGTTCCCGTCACTGTCCTTTTGATAAAGTACACAGAAAATGTTTTTTGCTTTTTTAAGTTACAATTCAATCAGATTTATGAGTAACAAGAACCTAAATCTGAATTTAATCTGACATTTTCTGGTTTCATCAAGGAGCCATCATCCTTTTCCTCCCAGGATTTTTCTTTTTAAAAAGATTTACCAAAATTTGCCAAAATACTTAGTATAAATATAATTTGCAGATCATCACTTGGGTCGTGAAGAATAAAAGACGAACTCAATGGAGATTTGAATTCAAAGACTTTTTCTTTCCAGTTTTGACCTGAATGCAGCTTTTTGTGAGCTGGATTTTTTGAGTTAACAAACACAATGAAGCCAACCTGCATATACCAGACTGTTTAAGTGGTTTCACTGGTGTGTGTGTGTGTGTGTGTGTGTGTGTGTGTAGGTGGTGAGAAGATGACTTTGTCCATCTCGGTGCTGCTGGCTCAGTCTGTCTTTCTGCTGCTGATCTCCCAAAGGCTGCCGGAGACGTCCATGTCTGTTCCACTAATTGTCAAGTAGGTAACACACACACACGCACACACACACACACACACACACACACACACACACACACACACACACACATACACACATACATACTTATATTAGGGAGATCACAGATATCTCGTATTTTGCTGAAAGTGCATTTTCTGTTCCTCCATCTCTTGAACAAACATTCTTTCTCTAATGAGTCAAAGAGTAAATCTGCAAACAAACTGATGTGACAGCAGACTGAATGGCTTCTTTTTTAAATAGAAAACAAGAGGAAAACAAACTCCTCTTCTTAATAAAAGATTATATTTGTTTATAAATTGCTGCAACTGAGTAGAAATGCTGTTTCTTACCTTTTTGTTTATCTTTTTTTTTTTTTTTAAAAAAGTATTGTTAAGTTTTTGTTAATTCACAAAAGGACATACAAGCAGACAGAATTTACAAATCACAGTGTGAGAATTTATAACAACCCATGAGGTTTAAGAAAACTCTGTGTGTGTGTGTTTGTGTGTGTTTGTGTGTGTGTGTGTCAGATACTTGATGTTCATCATGGTGTTGGTGACGGTGGTCGTGTTGAACTGTGTGGTCGTCCTCAACCTGCACTTCAGGACACCGAGCACACACGTCATGACTGAGTGGACCAAGAGGGTAACACACATCACACACCCTTTACACACTAATCATTACACATTTTACACACATTTGGACACACTGTCTGTGCTGCCTCTAAGGCATTCTTTATTTTTTTTAATACATTTCTCCTTTAAATAATTATTTGCAACTTGTTTTCGTTAAAATTATGCATTGATATATCCTCTCAAGTTTAACTTGTTTGTAAAAATGATTTATTTTGATTTTTGCTTACTGATGACTTCACATCCTGTCAAGTGGTTTTCTGTGAGCTCATTTCCTGTTTATGTTCACTTCCTGGTTGTTGAGAAAGCAAGGCAGACATGTTTGCATGTTCTAAATGTAATCCGCCCTCATCAGCTAAAAAGCATCATAGAAGCAATGCCTTTTCACCAGCATGTTAATGACAGTAAATGGTTGATCTTACTACGACTCTGTCTTCATTGGCATCGGTTTAACTTGGTGTTAAGTCAGAGTTTCTACACACTGCACGAGAACACTACACTGTCAGTGAAGTGTGTGACAATTTTTTAAAATGTCCTAAATGTGTGTTTTTGTTGTTTATTCTCTGTGTCCAGTTCTTCCTCGAGCGGTTGCCCCGCCTCCTCCGTATGTCCCGCCCCATGGAGGCGGAGCCATACTGGGATGGAGCGTTACCACGCAGATCCAGCTCAGTGGGCTACATCGCCTCAGCAGAGGAGTACTACAGCGTCAAGTCTCGCAGCGAGCTGATGTTCGAGAAACAGTCCGAGAGACACGGACTGATGACGCGAACCACACATGCAGCAAGTTCGTCCAATTATACTGAAGCTGCTGTAACTCACTTTTTAAACACTAGGGGGCAGTGGAAAGCGATGCAGATACAATATGATGACTTATCAGCGAGCAGTTGATTCTAAACACTTGCAGCATTTTAAGAACAACATGGTCATTAATTTGGAGTCATTTTTGGCCAGATGAAAATGAATCCAATCTTTTCTCCTTCTGAACTCTGTTTTTGGTCTCGACCAGCTCCTGAAGGAAATATCTGGCTCTTTACATGCTCAACGCTTCACTGTGTTCACCAGCTTCTCTTAGCTTTGTATGCCTGCTGCTGAACAGGTCATGTACGGTGAGCCACTGCAGCCACTGAGTGAACCAAAGTGGTAAAGTTTTGGGTTGGATTGCAAATAAGAAGCTAAAACTCACTTTAAAACTCTTGCTCTTGCTTCTTCTCTCGCATCAAGCTAACTGATGAGAGATGAGGCTCTTAACATGAAGTTTGGATGAACTGCTGTTTGATGGTTCTTCACGTGTTGCTGAGGGGTTTCCTGGCTTTAAGTAAAGCTATGGGGAAGGGGGGGCTCAGCATGGGAAAGTCTGGAAACCCATGTATTAACCCACTGTGTGTGTGTGTGTGTTTTTGTGTAGTTGTGAAGCCACATGACGACGGAGGTGTGACAGATCAGCTGTATGCAGAGATCAAGCCGGCTGTGGACGGCGCCAACTACATCATCAAGCACATGCGGAACAAGAACGACTACAACGAGGTGAGATGGGGAGAGGAAACAGGAAGTTGTGCTGTGAAGTGCAGGAGGTGCTGATCATCTGTGGTTCAATGCTGATAAAAAATGATAGATGGGTCACAGTTTAGAGGAGCGAAGGCTGTCAGGGCAGACAGACGGGCCTGTTCAGCTGTCCACATACTTTTGGCCATGTGTGCAAATGAGGGGAGGGCGTAACCCTGCTGCTCCCTCCACAGGAGAAAGATAACTGGAGTGGGATCGCTCGCACAGTGGACCGACTCTGTCTCTTCCTGGTTACCCCGGCGATGACCGTCGGCACCATCATCATCTTCCTGATGGGAATCTGTAACCACCCGCCGCACCTGCCCTTCAAAGGAGACCAGCACGACTACAGCGAGGAAAACTCACGTCTGCTGTGACTGAC
>JAPZDV010000013.1:1972760-1985260 GCA_029814665.1 Acanthurus lineatus
TTTAGATGGTTTAAGTTGCACATGTTCCTGGGGTTTAGCAGCAGTAGTGATGGTGTGTTTAGGTAAACCGACCTTCGCTACACATCAAATACCTCTTTATCTGTGTTTCCTGTCTGCGTTAATGATTATAAATAATAATTTAACTGATAAGAAAAACCTCACTAATGTTTGGGAAAGCGAGGTTCTTCCTGAAGGCAGGTGATCAATGCCAAAAGGTGATATAGTGACCATGTCAGCACAAACCTACAGGTTTAGGTGAAGAAAGCTGCTGTTTGCAAGCTGAGCTGCAAGTAAAACCAGGGTCTTTGTCCTGCTGACCCCCTAGCAAACATGACCTTTCCCCCGGGGGTAAAGAGGCTGAGCAGCACCAATAAACAGTCCAAACAGCAACTCTGGCACAAAACTCTACTGGGTGAAAGGATGCACACACACACAAAAAGCCGGGTTTAATCCTGAAAAGTCCAAGAGATGAATCTGTTCAGAGGCTTATCAGATGGCCACATGCTGCACATGCAGTTTGTGATGCACTCAGAAAAACTTTACAGCTCGCAATAACTTATTTTGATTGTAAAGATAAAGTAATCAAGCACCATTCATGTCGTAATGTCATCCGTCAGATGAAGCACGTCCAGCTCTTTTAGCCAGAAAACCTTGTTCTCGTGTTGGCGGCACCTCGGTATCGAAGGACTGATGTTTCTCGCACATCGTTCAGGGTCACATATTTGCTGTTTGCAGCTCCTGGATTTAATGCAGCATGTGTGTGCACTGTTGTCTGCAAGGTTTGAATTACATCACGGCAGATTTTTGCACGACAGGAGACTTAAACCCCCCTTCCCTCCATTCAAGTTTCAGTTTACATCCCTGATGAACCTTTTGGATATAAAATGTCATCACCTCGTCACTTTGTGCTTTTAGTGTCTGACGTCTTGAGCTCAGGCCAAAAATGTGAACTGTGAGCGCACAGTGACCTTGACCTTTGTATTTGACCCTTCAAATTTTAACCAGTTCATCCTGAGTGGACATTTATTCTTAATCTGCAGAAATTCCTTGAAAGGGTTGTTGAGATATCGCACGCACGAGAATGAAATGGACAAACCATAAACATAATCCCCTCTGCTTGAGCGAAGGCACACAAATGTCCTCCTTTACACACCTCACAGTTTTTATAGGCAGGTTTACAAGCGAGCTGCCGCTGCTGTAATGCTAGCTCTTCCATGTTTGCCCCACAACAGTTGCACTCGTCTGTAGCAACAGTGGCAGAGGCTCATGGGTATTTCAGTGTCTAGAGTTCAACAAATTACAACTGGTAGCCATAACCTATAACTTACAAAATACGTGTGTTGCATCATGCTGCAGAGTCCCGCCGTTCGAGTGAATAAGTAACATTTAGGATGTTGTTTCGAGGAAAATTTGACATGAGATTGAAGGAAGTGGAATTGATCTGCTGCTTTAACATGATTCAGGAAGTTAAAAATGTTAAAAACCTGGTACAGGGACGTCTCTTTAAGGTGACGGCACTTTGTGAGTTATTCACCTTCGACTTCCTTTTATTGCCACACGTCCACGGAGAAGGGCAGTTATTCACCTCATCAGTGATTAATAGACTGCTGTGACATTTACCACACATATTACACAAAACAGGAAGTCGAGCCTAATTCCTGGAAAGTCCGCCTTCCCTGCAAACTCCAGTTTCCACACACCTCTTTATGACATCGTGTGAAGCAGTCAGCCTGTCTGATTGACAGCAAACATCAGCGACAGGATAGAGATAATCAAATTAATAATTAATAATTAAAGATAACTGGCCTCTGCAGCTCTGATTAAACATTACTTGGACAGGAAGGAGGAGAGCGTTTGTTGGGGACTATTTTCAGCAGCGGATTAATCCACATTTGGTTGTCTGATATCTGACAGAACTGTCAACTTCTTGCTCTGTTTCTCCATCTTCACTCTTACCTTGCCTTTACTCAATGTGATTTCACTCAAAGACTAACTTATCTGGCTGGTGAAAAGTGGATGAGTGACGTCCTGAAAGATGCTTATGAACTTTCTCATACTTTCAGCTAAACGATGCACGATGTTTTGTTACTGAAATGCAGAATGAATGCAGAATCTTTTATCGGCTCCGTCTGGTTTAACCGTTTCCTTCTTGGTTTTCTCTCTGTCTCAAATCAAGCCTGCACCACCCGGCTGTGATGCTGATTGGTCAGTTTTTTATTTATTTTACGTTGATTTTGACAGGAGTGTCTCTTTGAGATTATTTAAAAAAACAACAAAAACAGAGACGGACAGCATCATAATTACCTGGTTGCAGATGTAAAACCAACAAAACGACTCAAGAGGAAAACAAGGAACAAAACAAACAGTCATTAGAAATGAAAAAAAGCTATCATACAACCAGATGTTTTCACTTCAGTTACAATCCCTTTAGATGTATCAGTGAGACCAGCTTCCAAAGATTCAGGTCATTTCGAAACTGATTTAAAGCTCTGGACAGTTTGCTTTTTTGAGCCGGATGGAGGATTCAAAGGTCCGGACACAGGCATCATGTTCGGTTCTCCTCAGTTCATCTGTGCAGCTACATCACGAACAGAGTTTGTTTTTCTGGAACAGAAACTCTCCAATTCTGCGAGCTTTCTTGTTGAGCTTCAGAGCAGAAACAATAACACAACGCTGGTGCAAATTGAAAATTTTGTGCTAGAAAGACACTCACAGTTTGACTCAAGCCTCCAGATAAACCTCAGCTCGAATAAATATTTGCACAAAACGAGGACAGAGGGTTTTGTCCCCCGTCATTTCCACTGGAAGTGCTGCAGTGGGGGGGGATTTTAATGAGCGGTGTGAGCAGGAGAGATGATTACAGCGAGCAGAATCTGTGTCGGTGTTCACGTAGGACCATGACTGATGTTTGAAGACAGATTTGAGAAACTGTGAGCATGTTTAAACGTTTCAGTCCACACCCCAATGACACAGCAATCAGAAGCAAAACACCTACTGTTGCATCACTGAGGCGAGCGTGGACGGAGGTCCTGCTACTGAGATTATTCCTGCAGGAAACTCCAGAAAATTCCCACAAGTGTTAGTGAAGCTTAAAGTTTTCACAGCTCGTCCTCCTCTTTCTCTGACAAGTTCTTTCAGGATGACTGGACAACGTTCGAGCCAAACCAGCTTCAGATTATGACTTTTAACACCAAATGATGTCAGATTATTGATTATTTTTCCTGGATTAACACGTCCGTGTGTTTGCACGAGTGTGTGACAGTTACTGAAATGATTGCACATGAATGAACGGAGGGATTAGTTGTTGCTTTATCAGCTGCACGGCTCTTTCAGCACGATCCCCACCTCGCTCAGCTGCAAGTTCCTCTCATTCCTGCTCTCATTGTAAATCAAAGCCTTGGCAGCTGCAGCAAAGTGGTTCACGCCTCTGACTCTGACTCACACCTGCCGTCGACCGGTTTACCTGCCTGGCGGCGCGGTGACATCGGCCGCTGACACACATCGATCTGACATTTGGTGCCCTTGCAGACAGTCCTGCTTTGAAGCGTTTGCGCCCGAACAATCTGCTGAGCAAACACGGTTTCTTCAAGTGTGGACCATTAGCTTGACTTTAATTTGTTAAAATAAACACTCGACACAATCTAGTTACTTACTTTGACTTAAAAATAAACAGATGTGGACTTAAATGAGATGAAAAGATTAGTGATAGCACAATCTTAATAGCTCTCCAGCCTGAACTCTGTTTAGGAGCAAAAACTGAGCTCCTTTAACCAGCAGCCTTTTTCCTCCACATCTGACTGTCGGAAAGTTCGCTTCACATGCTCGTTTCTACAGATTCAGAGTCTGTAAATGTTTTTTTTTATGCACTTTTTCACATTACTGCAGTGTTTATTATATAGTTTGTTATATTATTAAAGACAGATCAGCTGTGACAAGCTAGTTAGCATACCAACTTCATTAGATACCTCATCAATGTAATTTTTAGCATAACTTCAAAATGTTTATTTCTTCACGTTTTATTGATGATTCTGTTGCTTTTTTTGAATGTTTCAATTTAAAATCAGGACTATGTGTTACACTTTGCTCCTTTTATTATTCTACATTCAGTCCCTCCATCTTTTTTCTGTCTGCTGAGAAAAATGTTTCGCTAACTTTAAGGAACGTGACTCACAATTTAATGAAGACACACCAGACAGACTTTTCCTCGAGGTTCATCTGTTTCACAGCTTTTTCACTCGCTGTGGTTGGAGAATATTTCCATCCTGAGCTCATAATGTCTGACGTCAGAAGCTTGTAAGCCATCTGACTAATGTGGGATAGTTCTCTTATTGCAGAAAGAAGAAAATCCTCCAGTTTTGCAACTTTCTGATGCACAGATTATTGTTTTTTTTCTTCACAGACTTGGCTCGTGTATCAGGTTCTGTAATGAAACCAGTGAGTCTTTTAATCCCTGTGAAGGAACAAAGAGGCGTTTGTGTCTCACCTGGGGTTTTGTCCTGCGTAGCAAAGCTGATCCAGAGGAGGAAACAGGCGCAGGTGTGTAACACTGACATGATTTCCTTTCAGCTGCACACATTCACGTCTCAGACAGACACACAGAAACGCATGCAGGCGGGTTTTCAGTCCATACTCCTTTCACTGGGATGAGAGCATCCACTTTTTATCCTTCCGGCAGGTCTTTTCCTTGGATCTCTCTGGGTGGTTTCGGCATCAGACACAAACACAGGGGCAAAAAATAGCAGAGAAAAAGCATAATTAGAGGTAAATTCCTGATGAAATGGACACGGGAAAATATACAGTGCAGAACATGACAGAACACGTGCAGCTTTCTGAGGAGAAATCAGGTTTGATCCTCCGAGGATTTGCCTGTATTCACTTTCAAAACTCCCTTTTGATCAATAAAAAGAAGAAAATAAAAGTGAGATTTGCAGCTGGAGCCTCGCACTCTTTCATCCACCACAAATGATGAAAACCTCGGAGCCTTTTTTTCTTCTCTGCTCTGTCATTTTCCTCAGCTTATCCTCCGTGTCGGGCCCTTCTTTTTATCTCTCGAGTGGTTTGATAAGGATAAAGGAAGAGGATGCATCTGCTGCTCGCGCACACTGAAACCCTCTCATGTTATCGGGGAATTATCTAAACTCTTCAAAACATGCAGGTGAACTTGTTACGTACATCAAAGAGCACGAAGAAATGTGTCCTGCCTCTGAAGAATGAAAGATTCTTCTCAGAAGTCAGACAAATCGACTGGAGCACGTTTGAAACGAGCAGGCGGGAAGGAAAGTGAGTTTTATGATGAGAAAGGTGATTCAGTGCCGTGACGTTTTATGGCCGGAGGTGAAACAGGTCCGCAGCAGCGACACTCCTCATGTGTTTATGTAAGAGCCTTCCTGCATTCAATCTAAAGACAATCACCTCTTTGAGTCTAATACAGTGCAGAAGAAGCACTTGTATACTAATATTTACTGCCAGGAGCTTTCCTTTGGCTAAAGGAGAAGCGCTGACGTGTTTTTATTTTCCAAATAATTTCCTGAAGGGCAAACAGTTGAGCAAGTGCTGACTGAATGACTGATGACTTTTGTCTTCGCTTGTGTCGTGCAACAAAACACGTCTGTCCATCTTTTAAAAAGAGCCGACAGACGAGTTTTGTCTCTTGGTTAAAAAGTTGTTTTTTGTAAAGAAAAGATAAAACTTTCTGAGTAGAAACACTGCAACAATGTAAATGTGCAGGATTCTGCAGAGAAACAAATCCTGCATTATTCTCGTTCCAAATGAGAAAAAACTACATTTCCTCGCTGCTGTGAAACAGGTAACCTGAGGCCACATCGGCAGGGAAAGAACCAACTTTTCAGGGTCACATGAGGTCATGCAAGGCAAGTTTATCTATAAAGCACATTTTATTACAGTCCAACTCAAAGTGCTTACAATTAAAATGCAACAAGTTACACCAACGGATGAGTACACTGAATAAAATATGAGAAATTGCTACAAGAAGTCAGTAAAAATCTGTTTCGGTAACACTTTCTAACGCCTTCATCTGTATTTATGACATTTTATCTAAATTTTAAGAAACTAAGAGAAACTCTTTGGCCTCAGTTTTTAAACTCAGTGCTCTTTACATGGACATGAACTTTAGATAAAAAACAACAAAACTTTGTGCAAGAAAACAAACTGACTGAGCTCACTTTCAAACAAACAGCAACAACTTATTCAATTCTTTTAGATATTTATTCAAAATACTGTTAAGGTGCCCTCTGTTGGTATCCTTAACTGAAACAGCTAAAAGGAGCAAGATCAAATATAAAACACGAGGAAATGCAACTGCGAATTAAAGAAAGGCCGTGCAAGATCACAAAGCTATCTTCCTTCTGTATTGATAACATTTATTAGACTTAATAACACACTGACAACCACTGTTTCACCTCAGCTGCACTTCACTCAGTGCTTTATTTTTCTTTAAAACAAACACCGATAAGTTATAATCTCCTTATTCTGTATTAGTGTTTGTTTTGGAGTCATTTTGTGTTTCATACACAGTTTGTTTGTTTGAGTTTTAACTTTATATTTACACCTCCACACCTTTAACACACACATAGTGAACTTATGTGCCAATTTATTTTGATGAAGAGTCTCTTTTTTCCTGAAGTGAACTGAACTTAAATGTCTCACTCATGACCGGCTGCTCAGTCTCTGTAGATTTGTACAAAACAGAAGTTCAGTTTTATTGCAGAGTTCCAGTAAAAAGGAACAATAGGAAAAAGAGTAACGCCCATTTTCCTAATCAATAAGATGGTATTTATTAATAGCGAGTGATTAAGACGGCAGCAGTTGCTCTTTGACCTCAGGTGCACTCAGCTTATCTCGAAACAGCAGCACTTCGGCTCCTGAAGCAGCGTCCATCACTTAGACTGTTTAAGTTTGTGTCCGACCGGCTGATGACTTTTATGAATGAAACGTATATTTTTAGAAGCTCATGTGTGTGTCAGAGCCCATTACAGCTCTGAAACTGCTTCTCTAAAAGTTATATACAACCCTCCTTTTGTGACTGACCCAGAAAAAAAAGACTAACTATTTAAATTAGACCGGTGCTGGTTTAAATGTCCTGTGGAAAGGCACCGAGTGAACTCAATAAAATGACAGAAAAGGCAATAACTTTGCACTTACCGGATCCTCCTCGACATCTACAGTAAAACCTCCTTTGATAACTACAATAAGTCGAGTCTTTATGGACCTGTGATATCACAAGCAGCTGTTACAGAGCTGAAATCAGTGCCATCTGTCCGCGACATGCCGGGAAAAATCTGTGTGTGAGCTGAGAAAACACTCACAGTGACTCAGCTGCAGCTCCACTTCGGATGAAAACCAGGAGAAAAAAAAAAAGGAAGAAGTGCAGAGCCGAGCCTGCTGCCTCCGGAGACTGAGAGTCAGCTTGACTGGATCAACAGGTTATTTAGAGAATAGGCAGCACACACACACACACACACACACACACACACACACACACACACACACACACACACTCACTCTCTCTCTCTCTCTCTCTCTCTCTCTCTCACACACACATACAAACATTTCACCACACACAAGGTACTGCTGGCAGGGTAAGGTCGCTCCACGCTCACACACCCCGTGAATGGGTGGAGTTTGGTTGTAGTTGGCAAAGTCACACACACACACACACCTACACACACACACACACACATGTGCGACCCTCCATAGGTTCCATCAAATGTCAGCAGGGTTTGCTTTCACAGCTCAGAGCTCTTTTAAGTCCGTGCACCTCGAGTTATGCGCCGCATTTCAAGCAGCCAACTGAGAGGCTGTTTAACACCCGCTGACACCAAACACACACACACACACACACACGGAAAAACACAGCTTAATTGTAAACACATGTTGGCAAAACTGCATCAACTCTGGAGACTTCAGGAGACTCTGCGTTTCCATCATCATGTGATCAGCTCTGCCTCATCAGTCAAACGAAAAGCAAAACCATCACTGATGACTCACCTTTATCTCACCTGGGAAGTTCTGCTCAGTGCATTGTTCTCTTTTCCAGGGAAGCCTCGTCACAGTTTCCCACCGTCACCAGCAGAACCAGTCTCAACTTCTGCATGTGCAATGACGAAAGGACGAATGCTTCTCTCTCACTTTAACCTTTAACCTTTTACCTTTTATTGCACGATCGTTACGGTCGAGACTGAAACAGTTCGTCAGGTAATCAGGAGCTGCACTCGTCACATTCAAATAAAATGATAACAAATGTAATTATGAATGTTTTAAGAGCTTCTCATTCGTCCGGCTTCATTATGACTCAACCTGATCTCCAGGTTTATTGTCTCACATGATGCAAATTTGCAGATAATCAGTGTTGGCTTAAATTATCAAGATGTAAGGAGTTTTTTTTTTTTTCTGGTCACAAACATGTGACAACATGATGCACAAAGTCACCAGATGATCAAACACGTAAGTTATTTCTTAAAAGATCAGAATCAAACACTGTGTGCTTGGAAAACAGACCAGGAAATAATGCATCAATGAATCCTGAGCAATGACTGATGAGTAGATGTGCCTGTGGGCGTGTCTGAGTGCTGTGATGTCACTGGTGGGTGTGGTCACAGGTGCCACCTTTGAACCAGAGAAGGCAGTCAGATGCTGGTTTTCAGTGTGTGTTAGGTAATTACTGCATGAGATTAAAAAGATTTAGATTATTTTACTCTTTTTTCCAACCTTAGCAGAACAGTTTGCTTTCTCTCTTATGATTGTTCACAAGTTTTTATGTTAAAAAAAGTATGTTTTACTCCAGTACTGTACTTTAGAGCTTATAACAGCTATATCTGACAGCTGTAGTAACTAGTTACTCTTTAGATTACAGGTTTTTCTCTCCATCCAGGTGAAACTGTGTGTGTGTGCAGATGTGTGTGCAAACAAAAAGTGAGTTTTATTTAGAGAGCTGATGGTGAGACAAAAACTAAAGGAGCCTTAAAACTAGCGCACAGAGAAAAACAAAAACTAAGAAATGACAAAAAGCAAAAATGAAGCAACAAACTCGTGAGGAAACATGAAGTTTCTCCTTCGTGTGCTTAGAAAATTCTCCTCCTCCTTCAGATGAATAAAGGACGTAAAAAGCCTCTTTGATGAGCTGCAAAATGTCTAAAAGCTGGAAACAGTTTTTATGTGTTTTTCTGAGCTCATGAAACCTTTTTGGAGATACGTGGTCCTCAGAGGACAGCCGGGCTCCGTCTGATGCTGCGGATGAAAGTAACTAACAGGATGTAAAGGAGTTTAAATGAGCTGCAGCTTCAACATGTGCAGCAGGAAAATTCAACAAACACATAAATTTAGCAGGATCATGAACAAATCTATTACTTAAAGTGTATTTGATTGATAATACTTACATACTTTTATTCAGGGAAGGTTTTAAATGCAGATCAGTTGGTACTTTTACTGCAATAAAATGATCTGAATGCTTCTTCCACTCCTGCAAAAGACCACGGATGCAGCACCTAAAACTGCATTTGTGAGTGTTTATATGGAGCTGCATGTGCGTGTTGACATTTGTGTGTGTGTGTGTGTGTGTGTTTTGGGGGGGGATTACGTCTTCCAGAGGTGTAAACTGAGGAAGGTGCGAGGTGAGGCTGGATTAGACTCGACTCGCTCCACTCCAGCTCAGATTAAACCTCAGCTGATTCTGACGACCTTTTGTTGTTTGAGCTGCTTCCAAGCCGGTGACTCATTATCTCACACAAAAGCTCTCTCCACGCAACACACACACACACACTCACACACACACAAACACACACACACACAAACACACACACACACACACAAGGTTGAGGTGAGCACTAACCTCATATCATCACATCATGTGCTCTCTTTTTCTTTGTCCCACTGTGACAATCCTTATTTCTGTTGTTTGTTTGTGTGTGTGTGTGTGTGTGTGTGTGTGTGTGTGTGTGTGTGTGTGTGACTGTTTGTAGGTTAGTGAAAGATTGCTATGGCTGTAGATAAGAGGATTAGGGTGGAATTAGTGTCATTCCTCTATCGCCATGAGGAATAGATTCATATCGATTTTAATCAGAGATAGAAAGATCCACGAAAACAGCCGGAGACTCACTGCGATAGAGCGAAAGGAGGAGGAGGAGGAGGAGGAAGAGGAGGAGGAGGAGGAGGAGGAGGAGGAGTGAACAAAGCTGGAGCACAGTGGAGATTCCTGGAGATCAGCCGGGATGTTCAGCTGGAGACTGAGGAGCTGCACAAACATCTGCTGCAGAGAAACAAGCAGAAACATACGTTCATGCATTTGAGAGGAAACTTCAGGAGTCCGCTCATGTGTTTGCCTCACGTGGAAGCCTCGCCCCCCCCTCCGGAGCTCTCTGGTTGAGGAAAACGTGCAGCCGCCGTGGGATGTTTGACCACGACCACCACCGTTAGTCTGCAGGGCGGTCTGGACGGTTGGTTGGAGGTTGGAGGTGGGTGTCTCGCTGTGGCCGGGATGCTGTCGTTGTGTGGGTGGTGTCGGCGGTGCAGCCTGTGAAACATGAAGGTGGACGTGCCGACCTGCCTGGTTGCTCTGGCCGTCGCCAGCCTCGTTGCCATGGTGACCGGCGGTCGCGGCTCTGGACGCAGGAAGCACAAGGAGGTCTTCCTCGGAGAGAACAGCAAGTTCAAGTTTGGAGGGTGAGACACACAGATGGACACACACTTTTGTCACAACAATAGAAGAGTGCAAATCTGTGCCAGGTGTGTCTGAGGGGGGGCGAACTGAAGCAGCTGTCGCCCCCTACTGGCCAGTTAAGAGGCGTGCGGAGTCCGCAGTAAATTAAGATAAACAACATCTCGTTTCCGAGTGCGAGAGACGATGAAAACAATTCAGTCAGACTTCCTGATTGTTCAAAGTTTTTCCATCAACCCAGAGGTTCTGTTTCTGTTCCTTTCGGCCACTAGGGGGCAGCATTACAAGCTGTAAACACAGCATCCACATATTATCACCTTGTGAGAGGAACGTTACAGCAATCATGTGCAATTTTTACACATTTAACAGATATGGAGCAACATTAGTATTTATCTTAAGTCACATTTTAATTAAATTAAATTTGAAAAATTTAATGTTTAATTCAATTTTTTTTTTTTTAACTAGAACTTAAGCCTGATGGGAAATGTCATCTGCTGTACAGGTGTTTTTGGTTCGAAATCAAAGTCTCTGATGAATCACATTTACATTTTTGATAATGATGACAGATGAAAAGTTAAAAGAATAGAAAAATATGCATCACTGCCCCTTTTTTTGAAGAAAGGATCAAAATCAATCCAGCCGAAATAGAGAAATCATCTTTTTTTATTCCATGCAACCAGGCGCCTACATTACCCACAATGCAACTACACTGCCAACAGCTGTCTTAAAGATTAGATATGTTATGCTAGTTGCAGCTAATCCCGCCTGAGTATTTCCATTTTATCTCTCTTTATACCTCTACTGCGGCACATTTCAGAGGCAAATATTCTACTTTTTACTCCACTACATTGGTCTGACAACTTCAGTTACTAGTTACTTTTCAGATTACAGTTTTTCACATCCTTCCAGTCTGATGAAAACTACGTATCTCCAAATTTTTTTCTTTTTGAAATATATTTTTCACATAGCTAATATGTTTATTGTTAACATTTTTAACCTGAAGTGCAGAATTTTTGGCTCCCTCCTCTGGTGGAAAGAGTAATTACACAAACACTGTCGACATGCAGACGACTCCAAGTGTTCTTCTGTACTTTTTGTTGCTGTAGTTCACTTACAGCGCTATGGTTTCTCCTCATTTCAGCTCTGGCAGACCTATTATCGCTGCCCTGCGTCAGTGCAGGAAGGTTTAAAAAAATACAGAGATTTTACCGTAACTGTGTGAAATCATTTTGTGAGGGCTTGGATGTTCAGGTGCTGTTAAAATGTAAAAGTCTCATGCTGCATGTTGAGATAAACTCGGTCTAAGTGAAGGTTTTGAACTTCACTTCACCTCTTCACTGTCATTAACGGTAAATTCTGAGGCTTTTCAGGAAGCTGTGATTTATCTTCCAACGAATATTTTACACAGAAGTTCCCATGATTTGATCGCTTTCTCTTCCTTGTTTCACATAAACCACTTCTATTTTGGTAATTCTACTTTAAAAAGTGAGAGCAGTGTCCTTCCCCAAAATGTCCGGGTTTCTTTTTTTTAATTTGCTGTCGGTTTTTTTCTGCTCACAGCAGCCGACTTACCACCGCAAGTCTGAAATATTTCAAGCTTTTGGCAAAGACTGTGCTCCTCAAACAGGTTTTATTTGCCTAACAGAAAAGAAGCAACAGCCAACTTTCCTGTAGCTTCAGCTGGAAGGAACGAATGAATGAATGAAGCCTCAGTTCTGCTCTGTAAACCACTGAATAAATTTCCATCAGAAAGGTGTCAACCCAATGTAGGTGAGCATAGTCATCCTCCTCTGAAACAAAGGTTTGTTTTCACACAAGAAAGGAGAAT
>JAPZDV010000013.1:1990260-1993748 GCA_029814665.1 Acanthurus lineatus
AAACAAACAACGAGTTCGAGTTCATAAAAGACCGTGTTTTGGTTTGTTTTGGTCTCCTCATTAAATGCAGCTGGAAAATCTCCTGATGGTTGACGTGGATTTGGTTTAAACACTGCTCCGCTGGCAGCCACCTTACCGACTTGGTGTGACCTCCGTCCTCTTCGAGCTGCTGCTGTGGAAAATTCAGCTCAAACAGGCCAAATAAATCACTTTATTATTAACTGTTAACGGTGAAAAATGCACTTACACATGCAGGTTTTTGCCAAAGAGCCTCTGTTAGCCTTTTTTTATGGTGAACAGACTGCAAATACTCATTTCAAAGTAAAATTCATGCCTTGTTTAATGTTTTAAATGTGTCAAAGTTTGATTCATGTTATGTTTAGTCACAAGAGACAAAATGAAACGTTTCCTTGAAGAAAACAACAGATTTCTCTGAGTTTGAACTCTAATGGAAACATTTGGGATGTCGCAGGAGCACAATTCAACAACATGTAGAGCAAAGATGTGGTTGCTTTCAGACATTTTAATGCAAAAATGTTCCATATTGTTATGGTCAAGATAATGTTTCTGACCCACACGATCACACGTCTGTCTGGTTGGTCGACGTCCTGCACGTCTCTGTGGTCCCACCACTCGTCCAGGGTGGGGTCGACAGAAGCACCACTGTCTGCCCCGCGGCCCTGCGGCATTTCCACCCACTATAATTTAACACTGAGGGAAGTTTCAGCTTTTCCTGCATCAGATAAACCTATAGCTGTGTGTGTGTGTGTGTGTGTGTGTGTGTGTGTGTGAGAGTGTGTGAGAGTGTGAGAGAGTGTGTGTGTGAATTGAAACCATTCCCTCCTCAGCTCTCTCCCGGGAGCAGAGGCCTAAAATACATCATGTGACATTTCTTGTGTGAAGCACTTGTGGAGTTTCCATATCGAGGTCAACTTTTTTTTTAAGGACGTCTATAAACCTAAATTAATCCCCGTAAACTTCCCATCATGCCACCTTGGTCTTCACAGTTTGCCAAATGCTTGTAATTGATTTACCAGCAGTGGCGCCGTTAAGTGGCGTGGCGTGACTTCAATCTGGCCTCGTTTTCAGGTAATAAAGCTCGGATATGATTGGCAGATGAAATGCCGTCATTAAACAAAAAAAAAAGGTTAAAAAGGTGAAATCTGTTGCTGCTGCGGTTTTTACAGGAAGATAAACGCTGTACTTCAACACCTTTTGACACACTTTGGTCATAAAATTCATTCATATAATCCACTTCATGTTTTAAAACCTCTTCACCTCCTTCAGGCAGCACACAACTCCACTTTTTCTTGTCTTGTTTTGGGTGGAGGGGGGCAAAAAGGAGGTTCAGGGGGGGCAGCAGGGGGCAAGATAGCAGGGTATGAATGGATTTTATTTCAGTCAATGAGGGGAAACGAGAAGCTGTCAAATAAATGAATTAAAAATGTGTAAAATGCATTTCAGGTGTAGGAGAATAAATTGGAAAAATGCATTTAAAGTGCAATTACATCAAATTATATCTTCGGTACAGTAATCAAGTAAATGTACTCAGCACTGGAGAAAGTAATCTGGCAGATGATTGTGATGTGATGCTGACAGAAACTGTCTGACCTGCAAAAACAGCTGCAGGAAAAAAAAAACACATCCTGAAGTCTGAAACGCAGCAAAAAATAAAATTCCGAGCTGTGAAGCGGTGATGTAAAGCCGGCGTTATTTGCAGTGAGCGCTTTAACGTGGAAAACCGCTGGTGTGGTTCTCCGAAGGTTTGGTATTTAAAGTCAGTGTGTATTTCAGTCTGCTGTGAGCGAAGCTTCCAGTACATCACAGCTGGCTCATGGTTGCGTCAGTATGGATGTTGTAGGAGTGTGTGACGTTCACTGTCTCCATACGCTGCCCAGAGAATCACATCGTCCCTCTCCACCTTTCACCTCCGCCCTCCCTTTGATGGGCTGCTGCTTATGGCTGCACGGATGGATCCATCTGCAGGATTAAAAGACTCATTCTGGGACAAAACCCACGAATTTAAAGCTGCACAAAGCGTGTTTTTGGTGTGTTGTCAAGGTAAAATCTGCAGAAGCTCACAAACTGAGATGTTCAGATAAATCCCATCAAATTACCCACAACTGTGTTAACATCTGCTGATTAGAGAAAGATGCATCGGTTGTGATGGCAGCCATGATGACCAGCGTACACCCCGCCTGCCGCCGCAGCCTGGTTGTGTTTACATACGTTTCCCACCACGGTGTCGTAACTGGACGCTGATATCGAGTCAGACCAGAACGTGGCACAGATTCATTCATGTGTCACTGTGAAACTGCTGGTGGCGGATTCAGACATCTGAACCTCTGCCCACATTTCTGAGGGTTTTTTTCAGTTGTGCACATTTTTCTGGTGCCGTGTTCACCGATGGATGTTTCCACTGGATGGAAAGACAACAAGAAACTCTTTAAGTGGGATTACAGTAAATTTGGAGACGGTAGTCACTTCAGTTCAGTTTGTTTTTGGTGCACAATTAAGAAAATAAGACAAAAGGAAAAACCAATAAAAATTAACAGTAATTTATTAAATACATCTTTGTTAAAAGAGAAGAACTGTAAGTGTTTAAAAAGGAGAGGATGGAGGAATGTGCAAATGTTCTCAGCTTTAAAGAAGAAATGTAGGAGAGGAATTATGAAGATTTGTGTTGATGTCACTCAGTTAGACTTCATGTTAAAGAGATGAGAGATGAGAGTCAATGGCCTTGTTGATGAGAGCAGCTGCAGGGAGGAGGAAACTGTTCCTGTGGCTGCAGGTTTTTTAGCTCAGATGGAGAAAAATGCCTCCATCAGTTTGTGTTCAGTCCCTCCTGCTCACTTCAGTGTCCATGAGGCGTTCAGGTGCTGAAGGGATGACGGTTTGTAGCCAATCAGCTGACTGATAGAGGAGAGGATGGACTCGATGGAGGTGTTGAAGTGCAGATTTGGCTGAAGTCTTTCATAGCCAACCTGATCTCCGTAGTGTTTTTTAAGCAGTGGAGAAAAGTCAGGCTTGTTTGTATTTGTTTAAATCAGTCACAGTCAACTTGGGCGGCACTGAGAACTGGGGGGGGGGGGTTCATGCAAAACAGTGACAGCAGATAACAGAAGGGAAGTAGAAAGGCTCAGATCCACACAGCTGACGACCTGACTGCTGCACAAAGAGCGTCTTCTCTCAGCTTTTGGCGGAGGAGCTGATTACAACCTGAGTGACGAAGCGGGAAAAAACTCCAGAGTGTCGAGTCACATGTGACACGTCAGCTTCAGCGTTACGTTACATCAGTGATTAATGAGTTCCACGTCTGAAAATCTGCTTGAATTAAAAAAAGAAAAAACACTTGTGAGTTGGCGTTGAATCATCAGATGATCCTGCAGAGCCGAAGCTGGACGTCTTTCTGCACAAGTCTGAGTGTAAAACGCCTCACATCTTAAATACACTCACAGGGTGTGACCTGAGTAGAGGAAAGCAGTGAA
>JAPZDV010000013.1:2001582-2012196 GCA_029814665.1 Acanthurus lineatus
TTCCGTTTAAAAGTCCCTTTTCTGTATCAATTTCTGCTTTGTAAACGTTTGTGATGTTATTTTAGCGCCACTTCTTGAAACTACGGGAGCTGGCGAGGCACAGACCGTGCGTGCGTTAAAAAAATTAGTGCTGTTAAAAGGAGTTTGAGTTAACGTGTTATTAACTCGTTAACTTCGACAGCCCAAATCAAAATCAAACCAACTTTACTTCCTTGGTTCTGCGTCCTGCAGGACTTCACCATGACTCTGTACCTGCGTCACTACTGGAAAGACGAGCGGCTGGCGTTCCCGTCCCGAAACAACCAGAGCAGGACGTTTGACTCCAGGCTCGTGAAGAAGATTTGGGTCCCTGACGTCTTCTTCGTGCACTCCAAGCGCTCCTTCATCCACGACACCACCATGGAGAACATCATGCTGAGGGTCTACCCCGATGGAAACATCCTGTACAGCGTCAGGTAAAGGTGGAAACAGGCGGCGCTAACATGTGGAGGTCAAACCTGCAGACTCACAGATTATCACTGCCACAGAGGACTCAGAGTATGTTATATCCTGGTTACCTTGACAACAGGTGGACAGGTATGTGCAGGGCATGATGGGTAACTGTAGAGGGAGCTGTTTCATGCGTCTGTGTGTTTCAGGGTCACTGTGACGGCTCTCTGCTCCATGGACTTCAGCAGCTTCCCTCTGGACACACAGAACTGCTCGCTGGAGCTGGAGAGCTGTGAGCTCAACACACACACACACACACACACACACACACACACACACACACACACACACACACACAAACATATACAAACCAATTTAACATGTATATAAAATGATAAAGTAGCACAGAAGGTAAAACCTCAGACATCTGCCTGGAAACTCTCTTCACACTTCTCATCTTTCCTGTTTTCCAAAACAGTGAACATGTCTCTCTCTCTGTCTATCTCTGTCTCTGCCCCCACCACCCCGTCCACAGATGCGTATAATGAGAACGACCTGATGCTTTACTGGAAGAACGGGAACGACTCTCTGAGGACGGATGAGATTGTCTTGTCTCAGTTCTTCATTGAGCATTTCCACGCCTCCAGCGGCCTGGCTTTCTACAGCAGCACTGGTCTGTGTGTGTGTGTGTGTGTTTGTGAGTGTGTGTGTGTGTGTGTAGTTTAAAAAACCTGAACTCACACTGAATGAGCTGAGGTTTCTGGTTTTTAAAGGAAGGATCACACAGAGGTTTTTGGCCACTGAAAAATGAATAAGAAAACCAAACAAATATACGACATAATTTAAGAAGCATCATGCTTCTTTTCTCTCTGAGGCCAAAAGTTTGTGGACAGTGTTTGATGTAAACCCTCGGGTATTTCCTGTCCGCGGCTCTTTTGTAAGGCTTTTAACAAAGATAAATGATGTTTGAAACTAGCGCTGACCAACCTGTGGTGTCCAGACAAATCCAGTTTACCAGATAATCAACAGGAAGGACAAACAGGAAAAAATATTTATAGGACAAAAAAATGTTTACTGATACATGTTCTTTAAATATTTGCTTTTGAGTTTACTAAAACTTTACCTCTTTTGGCCTCTAAAAGAAATGAAACCCCCCCTGATTACAACCCACAGACAGATTTAACCTTTGAAAAGCATCACTTAAAGGATTTCTGCCCAAAAAGTTTCTATAAAACAAATGAGAATTACAAGCAGGTTTCCAACTTTCGTGTCAACATTGTGTGTTTGTATGACCCTTTTTTTTTTATTGTAGCTGAACTTTTCCCACATCCAGTTTAAAGACTGAAACCAGACTTTCCTCGTCTCTCTCTGTCAGGTTGGTACAACCGTCTGTTCATTAACTTCATCCTGCGGAGGCACATCTTCTTCTTCATGCTGCAGACGTACTTTCCCACCATGCTGATGGTGGTCCTGTCCTGGGTCTCCTTCTGGATCGACAGGAGGGCCGTTCCTGCACGCGTCTCTCTGGGTAACAACACACTTATTTTATAGTTTGTTTTTTCGGGTGAAAAAGTGTTTTCTGAAGAAACTTTTCTATGAAATTTACTCAACCTTTAAGCTAAACGGCTGCGTGGTCTCCACCAAACTTCATGAATCGTTCAAAGTGGACCCGCCGAATGTCGAAGGTTGTGTCATGTTTGAAAAGAGACGAGTTGTGACGTAAAAAACGCCTCTGATTTGTCCTTGCGCAGGTATAACCACAGTGCTCACAATGTCCACCATCATCACCGGAGTGTCCTCCTCCATGCCTCAGGTAACTGTCCTGTTTGTGTGGCTTCAGCAAGCCTGCAGGTACAGAAGGTCTTTTTTCTGCATGTCTTCATGCTCACAGAGGTGCTTGTGGTCAGTTCAGGCTCTTTGAGGCCTGGTGATTAATGTTTTCATCCCATATGAGCCTGTAAATAAGGAGAAATGTGTGAATCTGACAGGGAGGGTCAAGTCAAGTCAAAATTTGTACATAATGCAATGCACATAGACACATTTTCTGCATTTGTATTCAAGTCAAGTCAAAATTTGTACATAATGCAATGCACATAGACACATTTTCTGCATTTGTATTTAAATATTAGTCACAGTGTCCCTCTAGTGGCCAGAGTTTGGTACTACAAACTGTTCTGAATGTGTGTTTGTCCTTCAGGTGTCGTATGTGAAAGCAGTGGACATCTACCTGTGGACCAGCTTCCTGTTCGTCTTCCTGTCTGTGATCGAGTACGCGGCGGTGAACTACTGCACCACTCTGGAGGAGATGAGGAAGATGAAGAGGGGGAAGGTCAGCAGGAGAGACACACAGAGAGGGAATCATGGGAAACCTGGGAATTAGCAAGCTCATATTTTACTTAATGTCGCCCTCTGGTGGCCACACAGAGACATTACACCAGAATTTACACAAGGCGCTCTGGCTTGTACCTACAGAGACTTTAATCTGGCATTTCCTTAGTGTTTTTCAGTAGTAAAAGTAACTAAATACATCTACTTAAGTACTGTTCATAGACATAAATGTGAGGTACTTGAGTATTTCACCATTATGATGCTTTATACTCACATTTTACATTTATTTCACACCTTTATTCACCTGTTAATTTACATATTTATGTTTTAATCTCAATCTGTACAATTTCAGATTCCCTCCACTTTCAACGCCAGCCAGGCGATGGCCTTTGACGGCTGTTTCCATGACAACGACATCGAGCTGACTCCCTTCTCCCGCATGGCACCCACCCTGACCTCCGACCCCCTCGCCACGCCGACCCAAACCCCGGACATCCGGCCCACGGAGGGGACTCGCCTCCGCCGGCAGCGATCTGTGCGTCAAAACGTGAACCTGCTGGTCAGCAACAGCTACATGATCGACTCGTACTCTCGTCTCGCCTTCCCTCTGTCTTACCTGCTCTTTAACACCATCTACTGGAGCTTGTACTCCTGATCCGGCAACTTTTTATGAACTCTGAGACCAGAGGGCTGAGTCAGGGATATTGCTGGAGAAATCCTCCTCTCCACGGGACTCCAGGGACCCTCCACTGGATTAACTCCAGATCACAGGAGCCCCTTTGGCTTCATCATTAACCATGTTCTTCACAGCGGAGATAAAAGAAGCTGAGTCTTCTCAGAGCGGGAACTCTTAATTGTGCACAGTTTCATCCTGATATTACTCTAATGGGGGGGGTTGTTGAATCCTGAGACTTGAAAAGTAATGGACCCTTATGTAACTCTTCTGTCAGTGCTTCACTTAGAATATTATACTCTTATACTTTTTCAGTTCAGGGAGATACCGCATTAGAATAAAACATATATGAAAATGTGTCTTTGACAAACATCCTTGGCCCCTTTTCATGAATTATTTAAGAGGAGCAAACCAGCTTCTGTACATTTAATTTAATTTCTGTTTCACTACAGTTTTACTTTGCTCATGAGGATGTAAAAGTGAATTTATATGTACTGCAGGGGAATATTGTACTTTTTTGTGTGACTGAATTTTGATTTTGGCACTTGAAAGGATGTTACAATAAAAACTTACACAAAAAACTTTTAATGTTCATATTCAACATATATTTTTTAATTTTTTTTACTTCATTTAGAAATCCATCTGGTGAACAAGAATTTAAAGAAAGTATAAATGAACGTTAGACTACAATTAAACAAACCATTGGATCTTTTAAAATTTAGTTTTTAGTAAATTGTCTGAGGCTTGTGATATAGGGTGCATTCATGGACCTCAGTTTTTTCTGGCTACAACCCCGCTGTATTTAAATAAAGGTATTTATCAGCAGGTGATATGCTTTTTAGGTTCATGTTTCAATTAATGAACTAAATAATTGAGTTTACAGTTTTCTCGTAGGATTTAATAAAGTTGTGGAATAGTAGAGAGAGATCTTTATGTTGGATGGTCGAATTTACAAAGTACAGTTAAACACCAAATGAATAAATAATTGTTACAAAGCCCTAAAAGTTAGAAAAATATTAGTTAGTTTTCTGATCAGAAGTTCCTGTGAGTGGTGGGTAGATACCATTAGACCTCAGTAATTTTAATATCCAAGCTATACACCAATAAAAGCTGTACAGGTGAACCGTGTAATTAAATTAAACCGAGTTTTCAGATTTTAATTAAACGCCAAGTTTCCATAGCAACTACAGAGTTTGTGAAGGTCGGGAAAGTAACGTAAACAGGAGTTTTTGTGCGGAGAAAGTAACAGTCCCGCAAAAAACAAACAAACAAAAAAAAAACGCAGCCTGACTTCAACGCAGCAGGACAGGTGACAGGTGACAGGTGAGTTCCTTGAATCCCAATCAATGGAGAGACAGCCCGCGATGGACAACACGAGTTAGACTGCGTTAGCATCGCAGTGACTTAAGCTAGCGGCAACCGTTAGCTTCTTCTCAACGTTAATGTTATCGTTCGATTTATGGACGTTAACTGCGTAACGGCAGGCGGCATATTGCTGCTGTTTTTAGCCTGAATTGTCGTTTACATTTCGGAAGACAGGAGGCTAGAGGCTCGGTTAACTTCACTTTTATTTGGAGAGGTGAATCCTGGAGGTTTTTCTTCATTAACGGAAGGTTTTTTTCAGCCTAGGAACCTTAGTTTGCCTTTAAAAAAACAGCATCATTTCGGCCACTTTACAGGTAACGTGTACGCCAGGTCCAAACAAACCGGACTCAAATTATCTAATATTAACTGTTTTATATTTTTAACTACACTGAAGTTTACCTTTTACGACCACATATTTAACAAACTGTATTTTAGATGCCTGTTATGAGTCGTTTTGAGAGAAAACTGTCAGTTAGAAAGTCGAGCGAACTAACGTTACACAAACGTTGACGGTACCTGAACGCCGCTAGCTAACAGCTTGCACAGTTTGTTTACTAGATTCTTGAGAAATTTAACGCCACAATAACAAGTTTTTGTCAGAAATGCTGTGACACACACCCAAAAATGAATAAGAAATCAGTACTTTTCTCCCCTCACACCCTTCGTTTCTCACCAGCTGTGTGTCAAAGTTTGTTAACCAGATGCTGAACTGTAGTTTTCCAATCACAGGTTGTATCAGATCAGATTAGGTCCACCAGGATTAAATGAGAATTTAGTTTTATTCCCATATGTACTCAATCTGGTAGTTTAAAATTATGTGAATCAATGGATAGCAATGGATAACTTTAAACTTTAATAGGTACATATAAAGAAAAGAAGTTTGTGAGTTAAAAGCTTGGAAGACATCACCCTTCTTATGCAGTTAGTGTCAGTTTAGATGAGTTTTACAAGAAATTAACACTTAACTTATGTGAAATAAATTATAGCATCCCATGAAGTTCATATTCAATTGTTGGGTAAAAAAAATTAAAAGATGAAAGTTACTTCAGATGTTTAAAAGTTGTTCAAGAGTTCAATACCTGGATATGATCAAACTTTTTTTTGTATTGATTTATTACAGATTGGATCAAAATAAGTAATTTAATCAAGCAACAGAAATTGGACTCTTCAAAGCTTCCAACAAGATAATTAACACTTGACTGATTTTATTAGTTTCAGTATTAAATGGTTTATTTTAGATTTTTTCTTTTTTTTTTTTTTACCCTTTTTACCCAAAAAAGATTTGCAGCCATAATTTCTGATCTTGTAGACTGTGATTAGCATCAGTATTTAATTTGGACATATACACAGTAAATTATTAATGAGTTCATGCAAGTTTTATTGGTATGTATATAAATAGTGTAAATAGTCATCAATGGGATTCTTTGGTGGATTTATTTGAAGAGCATCTGCTAATCACAAACAAAATAAGATTATGGCATTATTGTTTGTTTTAAAGCAACTCAATCTGCAGGATTTACTGGGACTCTTTCAGTTTTGGTTCATATTGAATAGTCGTGTTGTCGCAGTGTTTCCTACATGCCAGCTGGTGTTGTGACTCATTTCCTTCTCTCCTTTGCTCGCCCTGCCAGTCGCCGTGGTGACCATCGACAGCGGTAGCACTCGTCCCGTTCAGTTGCCCACCACCCTTGTCACATGACGTCAGAGCAGCATCCTCTGTGTCCTGCAGATCTACAGGTGCAGTTAACACACGGAGCGCTGGGTCCTGGATACTATTACTACTACCAGGTACTGTTTTTTAAACCTTACTTCAGACTCTCCGACAGTATTTACCCACCTAATGTAAAATAACTCCTCAGCGTTCTTGTCCGGTCTTACAAACAACAACGCCTTCTATCTAAAAAAAGACTTTTAGCCTTATATGAGGAGTAAGGATCACCTTTTTAAGGACTGGGGTGTGTGTATTTAGACAGACAGAAAGCGAAAAGTGAGAGGGAAAGAGGTGAATGGAAGGAGGGAAGGAAGGAGGAGGGGGAGTTTTTAAGAGATGGAGAGGGAGGAGAAGACACTGCTGCATTACTGCTCTGTGATTGGTGGCTATCAGGCCATGTGCTGACCCCTCTCCAACTGTAGCCTAACTAGGGTTTGTGCACACATTCATTAACACACAAACTCTCTCTCACACACACTCACACACACACACACAAAGTGGTGTGCAGCCCTCTGATGAGTGGCAGGGACAAGTGAGCTCCTTCACATTTGCTATTCTGGGCAGGGGAGGGGAAAAGAGGGAGGGAAGCCGAGGGGAGCAGATGAAGCGGGGGGAGTAGAGGGTCTTTTCTCTTTCTGCATGTGGCTAAGCCATCGTAAGGAGCTGCTCATGATCTTGTCTCGTGTTGTGTAGGCTCTTCCTGGGTTCGGCGATAGCAGTTTTGTGTTTTGTTCCCACTCTAGGCCGGAGAAGATGGGGTGCTGCTTTAGTAAGGAGCTCAACCCCGGCCTACAGAATGAGAGGAGCGGTCTTTTGCAGCCCCCGCTCCATGATGGGCTGAATGAGGTGACAGAGCGGGTCAGGCAGCATGCCGCGGCTGTAGCTCAACATGTGTGCCTGAAAGGAGAGGAGACATGTGTGGCGGGCGGAGTACTCCAGGGGAAACCTCTGAAAGATGAGGAAAAACATCCAGAACAGGACAAGAAAGTTTGGACGGAGGCGTCTGTGGTCAACAGGGACAGCAACACAGAGACTAAACCAGCATGTGCTCACGAGGAGAAGGGGGCTATTATTATCACAACCAGCACCAGCATACATTCAAACACGGACGCGGAGACAGGCGTGGCAAACACTGCCGAGCCCAGCTGTGGGCCGGCTCCCTATATGGAGATGCCCTCACAGAGTCCAGTCAGACAGAAGATTTTGGAGAATGCCACGCTCAGGGCTGTGTGGTTTAATCAGCTCCCAGACAATCAGAAGCAGCAAAAACCGTTAAAGTGTTGGTCATCTCCTGCAAGGTTACCCTCTGTTACTTATCTGGACAACAAAACAGGAAGTGAAGCTCCAGTTGACCGTCAGCTGATGGTCAGTGTGGCTCAGCGGCATTCCCCCAAAGCTGAGCACAAGAATGAAGAAGGCAAGGAAGTCTCTGTCATCACAACATTGGGCCAGTGTTTTGAAGCAAGGACCCAAAACTTCTACAGTATATGTACCATTGACGCTGATGACCTTGAACATGACCACATTCACAGCCAATCTCAAACAGCTGGAGAAACCCGGTCACTGCTCACAGCTGAAGAACAAACAACTGCTCTACCCGTCAATGTGGAGCCTCCGGCCTCCATCCAATCACACACAGAGGCATCCACCGTCTGTGACCAGTCGTATGTCACAGTGTCTAAAAAAAACAGCCAGTCACGTGATGAGGAACCAGCTCCAGCGCAATCACATGCTGCAGAACTGTCTCACACCACTCCCTCAAAGACAGTCTTGGACAATTCACTCTCAGCGGAGCAGACCACCTTACCACGTCCTGTTGTATCCTCGCAGCCGGCAGACCCGCTGAGTCAGAGCTCCAGTTCTTTAAAGCTTAACCTAAACCTTAGTAAGCTGCAAAAGGAGGAGGTTGTGTTGCCTCTGTGTGGAGGACAGGTTGAGATGGATGAGTCCGCCCTGCAGAGCGAGACCATTCCTGTGAGTATCTGCAGAAGCAGTGAGGAGGGTGAAGTCGATCACAGCAGCTCAACAGCTACAACTCTGACAGAAGTGTCCTCAGTTTCCACCATCTCAGCTGTGTCATCACCACCCACTGAACTGACTGCTTCCTCCTCCAAAAACAATTGGATGCCTCTTGTAGATGTAAAAATCTCCTCTCACCAGCGTGACGCCATCACATCTGAAACGTTACATGTTAATTCAAACAATGGAGCGCTTGAACTTAACAGCATTAAGCCTCCCAGTCAAGATATTGAACCATTGTTTTCTGAATCTGAGCACAGTGATGCCGGGTGTGATGTTTGTGACAAACAGTTTAACAGTTTTGATATGAAACCTAAAGTTGAAGTGGTGTCTCTTAAAAACGGCCCAGATAAGCTTTTTCAAAGTGTCCTTGTAAGCAGAGAGGACAGACAGGCAGACAACAAACCAAAACCAGAAATCTGTCATGACTGTGTAAAGGTGAATACAAGAGTCGTTCCTCCTGACCCCGGAGACTCAGAAAGAAACATTGAAGGTTCATGTCTCAGTCGTCTCACACAGAAAGAAAGTGATCTCTCTGCTACTTCTTCCTCTCCCCTGTCTCTGCACAAATCTTTTAAGGAAGGTGAACACAGTTTTTTACCACAGACTGAAGCCAATACAAGTGAGAGTGAATGCAGACAAACGCAACCAAAGGTGAATCTGCCAGAGAAAGTGTTAGTGCATGCATGTGGGGAAGGACAAGAGAAACCAGCTGCAGAGGCGACTCCGATCGATCTGCCCGTCACTGTGTCCATCAGGCGTGAATCTGCAGATACAGTAGCATGGCAACCCCACACTCTTCAAACAGCCTCTGAACCCGCAGAAATATTAACCTCCAATGTTTCCTCTGACTGTGTGAACTCTGAAGTCTACTTCAGCGTGCAGCATGACACTGCTGACCGTTTACCTCCACCTGGAGATTTATCAACTGGAATTCACTCAGACGAAACAAATGAGATGAACATGTGTGTGTCACAGGAAGAGCATTCTGCGCCTGACCGTTATATTCCCGATACTCCAGACAAATTACTCTCCACAAAACAGACCTTTAGGCCTTCTACTGGTGAATCTCTACAGCTAGTAGACCCTCTGTACGGCACACTGCCTCCATCCAGCAATCAAACTAACATCAGGGACCGTCAGACATCCGCACAGGACAGCCCTCAGCCTGAGGATCTGAACTGTCAGACAGCTGCACAGGAAACAGTCGAGTCCGCTGACAACATGCTGATTACCTCACATACAGACAAAATTATTTGTGAGGAGGGTGGAACAGTGAAGGGTTCAGAGGACATCATAGTTGTGGAGGAGTGTGTGCGTATAGACAGTGAGCGTTTAGTGGACGACAGTTTGAAATTGGTTAAATTTCAGGAGAAGGACACATATCACAGTATGGATTCTGACTTTTGTCCTCTGAATGATCATCTGCATGAGTTTGACCTGTCAACAGATCAGCACATCCAAAGTTCAAAACCAACAGCACCTGAAGCTGCTAAACTAGATAGTTGGGGTCACAGCCCCAGTTCCCCAGAGCTTGAACTTAGAGTCAGTAATATTCAAAAGGAGGAGGTTGTGTTGCCTCTGTGTGGAAGACTGGTTGAGATGGATAAGTCCTCCCTGCAGAGCGAGGCCATTCATGTGAGTGTCTGCAGAGGCGACAGTGGAGAGGTCGATGTCAGTCACAGCCGCTCGAGTGCTGTGACTCTCACAGAGGTGTCCTCACTTTCCACCATATCAGTTGTGTCATCATTTCCCACTGAACTGACAGCCCCCTCCTGCCAGAGAAGTCCAGTTCCTCTTGAGATGTCCTCTTGTGTGATGTCTCTTAACAATGCCTCAGATGAGCCTTTTAGAGATGACGTCATGAGTGGAGATGACAGACAGGCGGACAACAAACCAAAACCAGCTGCAGAGGCGACTCCGATCGATCTGCCCGTCACTGTGTCCATCAGGCATGAATCTGCAGATACAGTAGCATGGCAACCCCACACTCTCCAAACAGCCTCTGAGCCCGCAGAAATATTAACCTCCAATGTTTCCTCTGACTGTGTTAACTCTGAAGTCTACTTCAGTGTGCAGCATGACACTG
>JAPZDV010000013.1:2012296-2025066 GCA_029814665.1 Acanthurus lineatus
CCCGTCACTGTGTCCATCAGGCGTGAATCTGCAGATACAGTAGCATGGCAACCCCACACTCTTCAAACAGCCTCTGAGCCTGCAGAAATATTAACCTCCAATGTTTCCTCTGACTGTGTGAACTCTGAAGTCTACTTCAGTGTGCAGCATGACACTGCTGACCGTTTACCTCCACCTGGAGATTTATTAACTGGAATTCACTCAGACGAAACAAATGAGATGAAGATCCACATGTCCAAGGAGGAAGACCAGGCTGATACCAGCATCTATGAGTTATACAGGATTCCTAATGACTTCAGCTGTCGGCATTACAAAGCCTTGGTTTTGGACCACCTGGAGGACCCCACCATGATCACTGTCGACCCAGGTCAGATTGATGTTAATGCCTCAACTCCGTCATATGAAATCCACCTCCTTTGTCAAGACCCATCTGTAACCGCTGACGAAGGAGAAAGAGAAGGAGGGATGAGGGAGATGGTGTCTGAGCTGCTGGGGGAGGATGCAGATTCCTCTGTCTGCCGCCTCTATCCACACCCCTGGATCAAGCTGGGTCTTGAGGAGAGCTGTGTGGGGTGGGGTCAGGGAGCATCTGAGGCTGAGGCTGGCCTGGGCGAGAGCAGGACGGGCATGGAGTCAGAGCAGATCCCCGCCTTGGTCTCAGAGCTCCAGCCCTCTATGGCTCTGCTGGGAGCTTACCCATACAGCACTGTAATGCCTCAGGGGTCCTGTGTGTGGGACTGGCACACAGATTGTACTCAGCCTGTAAGTGGTCACTGAACATATGAGAAATAGAGTTAAGTGAAAGTGTTCAATGATGTCTAATCCTTAAAAGTAAAACAATTTTCTGTAACGAAAAGAAAGATTTGTGCCTCAGTAGATTACTGTTCATTAATACCCTCATGTACTGGCTCAAGTCTGCCACAGTCTCAAACACAGTTTTGCATGTTTTGCGGTCCAGCACCCATTGCATTGTGTTTGGGAAGTGTGTATATGTATTTTTACATTTAATTAACTCCTAGTGTCTCAAATACACCCTGTTACAAAGATTATCCAGAAAAAAATAGTGATTTTTTCTTGATTTAAAAAAAATAGTGATTTTTTTCTTACACAGATTTGCTTGATTTACAGTCAGAGATTTGTGAAAGGTTGAGGAGAGACTCAAAGGGTCTGACTGTTAACTGAAGATGAAAAAACAGGTGGAACAAGTAGGAACACCTGAGCTTGAAGTGAATAAGCTGTTATAAGATTACATCTAAGAGTAAATCGCTAACGCTTGTGAAGTCTTTTGATCTAAAACCATTTGTGCACACAAACTATCATCTGCTATCTTAACTTTTGTTGACATTTATATTATTTTGTCCTCTCAAAAAAAACACAAACTGAAGTTTCTTATCAATACATCTTGCATAACTTGTATGTCTTATTAATATTGTAATCATTGTGTCTTTTTGTTTCAGGGACCTGTAACTGCCCCCAGTCTGAACCCTGATGCTGAGGTGTGGACAAATCAGAACTTTAACCTGGATGTCCCTGATCCCTCCTACCTGGAGCCTCAGCAGCAATGGATGCAATTCTCCACTAATCTGTCCGATCAAGAAGGTATTCTGGAGTTAGATTTAATCAGATCATTATGTTCACTCCATTCCGATAGAAGTTCTGTGATGAAGAGTTTGTAATTTGTTCTTTGAAGAAGACAAAAACCAGATTTCTGCTGAATAAGATGCTCTGGGGTTGATTTTCAGGTTACATGCCAGAGTTCCAGCTGGAGAACGTGGGCCTGACGGAGGCCGTGGCTGAGGCAGATCCCAGCATGCTAGAGTTCCAGACGCTGACTGCCAAAGTTCCTGCAGTAAATGGAGAGCCTTGTGACCCACATGCTACAGGTATCACTCCAATTTATTAGTGTATTTTTGTTTTAGTTGTTTGGTTTTTATTTTATTTTGTCTGCTCAGATGTAGAAAAGACTCCTTTTGATTACAGATGAGATCAGAGAGCAGCTAAGGACCGTTTTGGAAAACTGCCTGAACAGGTAAGAACTCTAAAGAAAACCTGTTTCTCTTTGTTGTCTTAAAGAAGTCATATGACCAGATATTTAGATAATCACTGACTGTGATTATGAACAATGCAGCTCATCATTTAAGCATCGAAACAAAATCAAAAGTCAATGCCACTGCTCTGATGACACAGTAAAATTACCAAATTAGGTTTTGGGTTTTGTATTGTAGCAGTTTACTGGACCTGATCTTTTGATTCATTTCCTGCAGAATTTAAACAAGCCACTTCCCTTCTCTTGTCAAAAAATGATCTTTACTCCTGTTACCTTTTGTTGGTCTCTCCACAAACTGTCCTTGATAGACACTGATCTCTCTCCCTCCACAGAGAGCACCTAGTCAACGACCTGTACCTCATCTCTCAGATGGACAGTGATCAGTATGTTTCCATCCAAACTCTGGCCAGCCTGGATAAGATCAAGAACATCAGCACGGACCTGGACCTCATCACTGATGTTTTGAAATGTCAGTGTTTATTCTTGCTTGTATGTCTGTCTGTCTGTCTGTCTGTCTGTCTGTCTGTCTGTGAGCAGTTTGTCAAAACAGATCAGAGCTCGTTTTGAATTTGGTGTTTGGTAATGATGATAATTGGTTTAATGCACATTGACTGGTCTGAAAGGAAAAATAGTTGATAAGTTTTAAGTTTTCCATTCCTGCAAAAGCCAGGAATATCAGAACTTTTGATAAAATATTTAGGAAAATAATTCAGTCTTGCTCTGTAAAGTTAAAATGAGGTAAACTGTTGTCCTGAGATGTTTCTTGTCTCGTTGTTAACAGCCCTGCCGCTGGTCCAGGTGGCTCCATGTGGACAGAAGGTTCGGCCCAGTCAGAGCCGATGTGTCGTCATCCTGCGTGAGATCCCAAACAGCACACCACGGGAGGCAAGAGCACACCTCCTCTCCTCCCCTCTCCTCTCCTCTCCTCTCCTCTTCTCCCCTCTCCTCCCCTCTCCTCTCCTCTCCTCTCCTCTCATCTCCTCTCCTCTCCTCTCCTCTCTTCTCTTCTCTTCTCTTCTCCTCTCCTCTCCTCTCTTGTATCTGTCAGCAGACGCCATATTGATCTAGCTGGTGTATAACTGTAAAATCCTTATGTGACAGGTGCAGTTTGTTTTAACACTGTTGTTTCTGTGCAGGAGGTGGAGGCTCTCTTTGAGGGGGAGGGCCTTCCTAAGTTTCTGAGCTGTGAGTTTGTGAGCAACGATAACTGGTTCATCACTTTCAAATCGGAGGCTGATGCACAACAGGTAAAATACAAATACACATATGATGTTATTATTTCTAATGATTAAAGGGATGATTTTGATGCTGGTAGGTTAGAAAAGTTAACCAGAATAGACAAGACTGTAACACTGTAACAGGAAAGCTATTAAACACACACAAACAAAATAATCCTGACAGTTACATGTTACTGTGTCTGTGCATGTCGTGGTTAGGCCTACAAGTATCTCAGAGAGGAGGTCCGAGTGTTTCAGGGGAAGCCGATCATGGTGAGGATAAAGGCCAAAACCATGGCAGTCACTTCCTATGCACCAAAAAATCGCCACAGACCCGCACAGCTCAATCGGTGCGCCAATCATTACGGCTCCTACTTCCCCCCAAGCACCTACCAGCAGCCCTGCCCCACCCACATGCCGGCACAACAGCTGTATGATTTCACCAATGAGGCATGGGCTTCAGCTGTGACAGGATACCATGAATGTTCTGAGGTGAGCCCCATAAAACTGTGTAACAGGAAGTTGTTCCGATAAGAGATGGCTATAAAAGGAACAGGCTTTATTACCACACGAGCATCGTATGGGGTAAGAATAGTTTGTCTTTTCTTAGAATAAGTGACGCTGTTGCTTCTTGCGGCTCACTGGTTGGGTGATCAGTGCTGTAACTCTGTTCAGTTTTGGGTCTTCTTTATTCATGACGGTGTGATTTTGCTGCTGCTGTTTTTTATTTTAGCATCCAGCATTGATGAACGACTTCATGAATGGATTTCCAGCATCTTCCAACTTCCAACCCCACAATCCACACAGACAGAGGTAGTCGTATCATTCTGTCTTTTGTCTTTTGTTTAAATAGTTGATGAGAGTAAGAAAGTAACTTCTACACTTCCCGTTTATCAGCCTTCAAGCTGTTTTTATCACTTGTAACAGCTGTTAGTCTGTTTTTAATCTTGATGTGAATAATTACTGGCTGTCATCCATAACTTTTTTTTTTTTTCTTTGCAGGAGAGGCTCACGGTGGTCAAACTCAGGAGACCGTTGGCTGTCCAATCAGAGTGATTCTTTACACTTGCCCCAACAAGCCCCAGTGGAGCGCCCCTTCTCTCCGACAAAGCCGGGTCGAGGGCGGTCACGGGGCAACATGCGCCGTCAGAGCAGAGGTGACCGAACGGAGCCCAACAAGCAAGTTGTGTCGCCCGCTTCAGATGGTGGAAGGTAACAACTCATCAACTCTCTTTTCAAAAGTTTGGGAGTCTCAAGCAAATCTTTCCAGCCCTCACACTCATACGACTGTAACAGCTGATCTGGTTTCAGGATGCATGTCCTGATTCCTGCTGTAAATAAAAGTTTGGCTGTAGTGTCAGTCATTATTCTTTCACTGTCAGGATAGGTAATGTCAGCTTCCACACCTGAGGTTTGCTTCAAAATGAACAATTAAAAAGTGTTTCCTTTGTGCTCACACTGAGGTGATACAGTAAAGGTGTCAGTGAAATCAGATTGTGAATGACGCACAGCAGGTCATTCAGCTCTTCATCCTCTGGTGTCACAAAGAAACAACTGATGCATTGTTTGTTGACAGTAAGAGTTGACCTCAAATGCCAGTTTCCCCCCAGATATTGAATATTATTGTAGAGGAAGCTGTAGAGGAGGCCCATGCTACTATCTATAAAGAATTCAACTGTCAAGAACCTTTTACCAAAATAAATGAACAAAATTAGTGTATACAGCTTCACTGTTTCACATTGTGCCAAACAAATAATGAATATGTACAGCTCTCCACTGCCTTAATTTGTGTCAGAAAACTGCAAGCGTTTTTCATTTTTGGTTGCTCCAAGCACCAGTACAGCGCAAATAAAAATGCTAAAAAAATCCAAGCAGCAGCTGGCTGAACCAGGTTTTTACATTTATGAGTTTTAGTCAAAAATTTAGCTCCTTGACTTGCTAAAACATATTTGAAGAGTTGGGTCTCTGAGATTAACGCAGCTGTTTTGAGAACGTGGATGGACAAACTTATCACGGTTTACCTGAGGTGATACTAACCACCAACTTCATATTGATTATCATCAAGGATTTGGCTCTACTCCCTCTGTGCACATGAAACATTGAAATCCCTCCCTCCACACATGATCAGGCTGTGAGTGTGTATGTGCATATATTTAGGTGTATATGTGTGTACCTCCTTTAAGGGAAGGAAATGAGGCCATAGCATAATCAACAGTGATGTAGCTCTGCTTTAAAAAGGAAATGAAAATGTAAATGAAAAGAAAACAAGCAATAAAACAAAATGAATAACAAATTGTGCGACTGCAAAGACAACAATAAGAGGTACATTTTTAGATTTTTGCATGATTAAACTTGTTCATAGACACACTACCATGGTTCAGCCATGACTGCTGTGATTTAGAAAACAGTTTATAGCTGTCGAGTCTACCCTGACGCTGCAGATTTTGAAGCCAAGAAGCTGCAGATAGTTATTTATTGCAAGATGCACACGCATGTAGACTGTGCCTGCAGCTGCACAGACACATCTGAGATAAATCAGGCTGAGTGTTGCTCTCATGCAGATGTATAAATCAGCTTTCTCGCTGAGCCTCAGTAACAACGCTGCTCTGCTCTGTGTTCTGCTCTGAAGGAGAGGAAACTTCAGTCAGAGGAGGAGAGGGAACCCGAGGTCATGGGACAAGTCTACTGGAAACTACCACGTAAGAAGCTAGCGAGCACGGATGTGTTTGTTGAGTTCGCTGTAATGAGACTGTGCGCTGACTGTGTGTGTTGATGTAGAACGCTTCAAATCAGTCGCCTCCTCATCGGCAGTCTCCTCCTCTTGAGCTCGGGCTGACGAGCTTCCCTCCGCTCACTCCTGCTAACACTGCCATAGCAACGCTGCCAGCAACTCAGGATGCCGTCAAGGTAACCAAGTCTCTCTCAGACTCTCACACACACACACACAGGCACACACACACACACATACACACAAACTCACACTCACACACGTTTCATCTGAGTGTCATGCTCAACAAGGCAACAAAGTCTCTTCTGAGTAGCAAAACTCAGACTGTGAAAAAGCTAAACATTAATTCACACGCACACACACACACACACGCACACACACACACACGCATGCACAGCACTGAACTGTCTCTTGTCCATCAGAGTCCTGTGAAGAGCAGCAGCCCGTGTGCATCAGTGTCGGCAATGTCACAAAACCCTGAGCCTGTCATGCAGCAGTAAGTATCTCAGAGACAGCAGCTGGATGATGGTTCACCTCTGCATTAGACTTTCTGATTGATTCTCTGTTTTACATTTTTAATTTTTTAGCTTCACTGATGAAATAATTCAGTCTGCTGCCACAACACCAGCTGCAGCAGTCACTCACTCTTGTGCTCGCCTCACTCATGCAGTATTTTATATGTGAACTTAAATCAGTTTTGCAGTTGTCATGGTGCCAGCTACGCTCAGAGCTGTGTGTACTGAGGGCTGTGTTGGTCTCTGCAGGGATGTGAAGGAGCGTGCAGAGACGACCAGTGAGGCCAAACCAGCTCAGCTTGCAGTCGCAGTAAGACTTGTTTTGAAACAGCTTCCCCTGCTTCATGGTGCAGAATTATGTCTCCTGCTGTTGTTTGAAAACAACTTGGTTTCATTCTGTTCTATAATATCACTTTTAAACTGAGCTGATTTAAATTAAAAAGGATTGATGTTGCTTTAGTTTTCATTATTAGTTAATATTAATCATACACATTTTGTGCAGAAATGGCATAAATCAGCCAGACGATAATGATAGACTTTGAACCCCACCTTGTGCTCTGATTGGCTAGGAGTCCAAGAAGCTGAGCTATGCAGAGATCTGCCAGAGAGCATCGTCCAGTGAGATGGTGCTGCACGCTGACCACGCCCCTCCAGAGGCAGAGCACGCCCCGACCTATCCGGGTCACACGTCCAATCCAGCTCTGCTGCCACAGTAATCATATTAGGTTAAGAAAAAAAAAGCTTGGGAACTTTTTCTGTGCCATGGTGTCATATAAACTGAAATGACTGTACCGTCCCGATTCCACAAACCTGAGGACGAGTGTGTGGGGGGGTACAGAATGATGTGGTCTCATTCACAGAGCAGGAGGACTGCAGTAAGTACCACACACGACCCTGATATCAACTACACTCAGGTCTGGATCCTGAACTCAGCCTTTCATAAACACCACCGACATCTGCTCTTCACTCTGTACTGGGTGGGGGGGCTGGCAGGTACAGGAGGGGCCATTGTGGGTCTGAGGTGGATGTTAAAGCCGACTTTTCACTGTTTAAAGAGGAAGCTGAAAAAAATCTGTAAATTCTGATCCGCTACTTTGTGTTGGTTTTATTTCTTGGTTTGTAGTTCAGATCAGTCTCTTGAGCGCCAGGTGCCATTTTGACTTGGTCTTGTTTTTGCGAATGACAGTGGCGCTTTTTTTTCCTGCTGTTTTCTGTGTGTTTGATGGTTTTTCTCTGTACAGGATGATCAGCCATGACATTTATTTTTCTTTACATCTGTGTTATTCTTTAGCCTGCAGGGTGGCTGCAGGCACACATGATGTTTTTCTCTACGTATTAGCACCAGCAACCCAGCTTGATTTCATTTTCAGACACTGGTGAGGTTCAGAACCGAGATCCAGTGTGCATTGGTGATCTCCTCATCTCTGCATGTCTTTTTTTATTTCATTTTAGAATTTAATTTATATCCTATTTTAATTTATGTTGGACAGGAGTGTTTTTGTGTGTGAAAGCTTCAGGCTCACTCGAGTAGAGAGAGGAGTTTAGTTGAAGAACCTCAGTGTCATAAGGTCCAATGTTGTAGACACAGAGAGGCTCATTTCATGTTCTAGCTGAGCGTCTGCACACAAGAACCGTTTCAGCACCAAGAACTTGAACTGTATCTGAGAACTTGAATTTGATTGTAATGAGTCCAATGCTCTTTTGTTTAAAATATAACATTTTAAATGTAAAACAGTTGTCGTGGTGAAAGAGCCGGCATGTTGGTGGCACATGTACAGTTGTACATATTATTGAACAAATATTAAAGTGCCTTTGAAGTTAAAAATACTAGTTTGTGTGTTTTTTTGTTTGTTTGTTTTTTCAATTTATTTTATTTCAATAAATATTTGTGTGAAAGCCTTAATATCCTTTAAAATGTTCCCTGCTGGCAGTTTCTCAAACAGAAAACCATGTTGCAGAGGACATTTGCAGCCTCAGTTGTAGCTCCTCCTCATAACCAGCAGGTGGCAGATGAGTCACATCATAAGAGCCATTACTCCATCACGTTGCCCCATCACTTATTTACAATGAGGATGATTTGATTCCTGGAAGGCTATAGGCCTAATGAATGTGATGAATAATACTAATGAAATACACTGTATGAGAAGGACAGATTGATGCTCACTGATGTGGCACTGCCACAGCGGGCCTGTTCGGTCAGACTGGACTTAATTAAAGGCTGCTTGACCCTTTAATATTAATCACATTATTCTGTTAAGGTTTAGTTTCCACATGTAGATGCTAAATAAAGAATGACCATATTAAAAGGCAATGGACGAAGGCAGGTGCTGACCAAACATGGCTGAATCAAGTATATCTGTGAGGAGAAATCCTGATCTTTTTTAAAAAAAAAAAATGTTATCAGAAAGGTCTTTTTTCTTTTGTGAATGAGAATGGGTCACAAACTGGCTTCTGTCTGGTTTCAGTGGCTGTTTTTGTTCTTGCTACTTTCATTAAGTCTAAATTAAGTCTAAATTAAGGCTATATTGAGTGATATAAACAACACAAGAAGCAAGATATATCACATTGTTTTTTTTAAATTAAAAAAGATTCTTATTAATAATAAAAAAATTGCCAAATGTATGAAACTGGTTTTAAAAAAACGATATTAAAACCTCTTTCAATATATTTTCCTCGTCTATTTTTATATTTTTTTGTATTTTTGATTGTTGGCCCATTAATATCGATGTTTGGTGAAAAATAACATTAATAAAACAAAGATGAAAGCAGTAAAAAATGATGACATTTGCAGGTGTGTCGCATATTACAGCAGGTCATTACATTCAGCCGCTCCGTGCTGAAGGTGTGGTTGCTCGCCGCGCCCCCTGCCGGTGATGACCTGCATCGTCCTCTCTCCCTTTTTTTTTTTTTTTTTTTTTTTTCCACCGTAGAGTCACGTGACACCAGCGGCAAGGAGCTGCAAACGGCGCTGACTGTGGGGCTGCGCGCGAGCCTCATCATCATCATCACCACCATCATCATCATCAACACTAGCAGCACCACAACCACCGCAACGGCGACGTAGAGAGGCGACCGAGCGACCGGGGTCTTTACCGATTCGAGGAGCCGGGCGCCATGGCGGGCCTCAGCTAAAACGAGACCGAGATTTATCCTCTTTGTTCTAACCCCCCCTCGACGCCTCGTAGTCTTTACGCGCCTCCGCCGAGGAGGGGCCGCCGAGGAGAAGCTCTCCCTTTCCGAGCGAAGGAGGAGGCAGGAGTGGCAGCAGCAGCAGCGGCGGCGGCGGAGGCGGCAGCAGTTGAGCGCGGGGAGGTGTTTTCTACGGTGCGAGTCAAATGGCGGACCGCGAGGCGTCGCCGATACCGCTGGAGATCCGAGCCCGGCTGGCGGAGCTGGAGCTCGAGCTGTCAGAAGGTAAGACATTAGTAAAAAAAAAATGGGTCGAAAAAGCGCAAGCCAACCCCCCCGCCCCCCCCCTCCTCCTCCTCCTCCTCCTCTTCTTCTTCTTCATCTTTTCCCTCGTTATCCCGTTATCTCATCACCACCACCACCACCACCTTCATCATCACCCCCATCCACACCGGGAGCCTCGCTACTAACGGAATCTAACCGTTCATTCCTGCGGCCCCCTCCTCCTCCTCCTCCTTCTCCCCCCAGTGCCCCCCTTCCTCCCGCTCCTCCCATCCAGATGTTTGTCAGCCAGGGACCGGCCTGGTCAGCTCCGTGTGGCCGGGAGAGGATGGGGGCAGAGCGGGAACACACTGCGGGATTCGACCGCTGCTCTTTGTCTCAGCGACGGTGTCGTTTGAAAAACCATCAAAAAAAAAACACACCCGACCGACGTGTTCTCCCGTTATGGGTCCGAAAACCAACCCGTTGTTTGACCTTGAGATGTTGACACAATCAGCCGAGCCTACCTGTGTGTGTTGTTGTGTGTGTGTGTTGTGTGTGTGTGTGTGTGTGTGTGTGTGTGTTTAATAATAGCATTGCGATGCAACGCTGCGTGACAGAGCAGCACAGAGGGGCACTTTGGCTTTTGATGCCCGGGATCTCAGCTTCTTCCCTCTGTGTTTTTTTTTTTTTTTTGGCTGCTGAGGATGAGGAGGATGCTTGGGAATATTATTTACCCCCCCACAAACCTCCAACCACCACCGCCCCCCCCTTTCTCTTTCCACACACAGATATAACAAACACTCTCACTCTCCTTCTGTAGGCCACTGAATCTCAATCACAGCAACCCACCCTGCTGTTCCTTCACCATGAGCCATCTCAGATAGGGACGGGGCATTTTCTGCCTTATATAATGGGGGGTGGGGGGGGGTGGCATATTTTATTCATACAGGCTCGGGAAGGCCTACATTGTGAGGGAGGAAGCCTAGATACATGTTGGATGTGAGCCACCCTGTTGCCTGAGTCGTCCGTTTGCTGTGTTGTGAATAGATGTGTGTGTGATCCGTGTGTGTGTGTGATCCGTGTGTGTGATTCCTGGCAGCGAACGAGGTTTGATTAAGTCGCTTTGCTTTGCAGCAAAAAAAAATCAGATGTTGTGCGGCCGAAAGGCGAGCAAGATGTTAATTCAGCTTTACTCGTCCTGTCATTTTCTTTTTTTTTCGTCAGGTCTGCAAAACCTGCAGTGAAACCTGCCTCACCTGCAGTGATGTGCAGCTGAAAAAACACCGTCTCAGGGTGTCCGGGATGACAAAGACTAAATGATTCGGGGGGGGGTGTAAATTTCTGGGGCAAAGGCAGAATAATTTAGCACGGAAAAAGTGCCAGACGATCAGGAATCTGCAGCTTTAATCCAAAAGGCCTTTGAAATCCCTGCAAGCAGTTAAACCTCGATACATCAAACTGTCCCTTTTCCTTCTGATCAGCCTCATCATTCATAAAAGCCTTTATTTTGTCTCGCTGCAGTGACACACACACACACACACACACACACACACACACACAGTGGCAGCTGCAGGCCTATTGGAGCTCCTAATCCAGCCGAGAGTGTTTATCAGAGCAGAACCTGCTGCTGGCAGATGTTATTAATGATGGAAACGGCGGGAGGAAGTGGAAACGTCACGCCCGAACGTCAGACAGCATGAAACACTCCAAACACTCAGGTGTGTGTGTGTGTGTGTGTGTGTGTGTGTGTTGATCACAGTGGGATGTGGGCTTACAGGTCTCCTGAGAGTGTGATGGACGTGTCAGTATGTGCGCCGGACACAGGGGGGGGGTGGAGGGGGCATGTCTGCTATTGGTTTGTGTGTTGATCACTTGGGGAAAGTGTATTTCTGTGTGTGTGTTTGTGTGTGTGTGTGAGAGAGAGTGTATTGTCATTACAAAATAAGAGCATGATGGCGGTGGGTCGGACTGTGTGAATAGATGACATCTCCTTCAAAGCAGCTTGAAACTTGGAGGGAAGGAAAAAGGCTCAAGTTTAAACTGATTTATTGGTTTAAAATAGCTGATTACATAATAGTTGATTGATCACTTGGTCACTAATCTGAATACATAAAATCAGATGGTTGTCTTGTCATTTTTCAATGAAAAGGCAAAGCAAAGATCCTGATTAAAATACAAAAAAAGCTGAAACTTTGCTCCTTTGAGAAGCAGAAGCTGGAGACATAATTGTCATTTTTTTTCCTTCGTTATGTAATTTCCATCAAAACAATGAGAACAAAAGCTGTAGTTTGGTGACGTGATGCAGCGTGGGATCATGGGATTTGTTTACTGCATTGTTAGACAGCCTCCATTGCAGATGAAAATCTCTGTGACTGACTCAGAAATGCTCACAGTCAAGGTGATTTATTTAAGTTTGATTTGCTTTAAGTTCAGTCACGTTTGTCGACTTCTTCTTTTTTTTCAGCGGTGAAAGTTAGAGACAGGAAACCTTGTTGAACCTTGTTGAAAACAGTTTGGGATAATGTGAGAACACAACTCCACAAACTATAAACCAGGAGTCACCAAATATATTTGTCAGAGGGCCAGAATTTTACCGGACAGTCGCCTTGGGGGCCGGACCCTCAAATTAAATAAATTAATTAAAAAAATTAAATAAAAATCAAATTTTGGCATAACATTATTATTTGATGTTTATTGTTTATATATTTTTTCATTTTATTACAAAACTGAAGACATATTTATTCTTTATGAGTCAGGCTCCTATCACCTATTCCACAGTCAACCACCAGGGGCGATAGAGATATTTTGCCTCAACTCAATTCAAGTCAACTTTATTTATAGAGCACTTGAAAAACAAACACCGCGGAAGT
>JAPZDV010000013.1:2038228-2057782 GCA_029814665.1 Acanthurus lineatus
TGGGTCGTATGAAGTTCACACAGGAGATCACATACAAGTTGCATTTAATTGGAAATGTGAACGCACTCGCAAAAAAAATCCGATTTCATAAAAAAATCCGAATTGAGCATCAAGCCCTGCAGTGTGAACGTAGCCTGACTGTGCTGTGCATTTATTGGAGTCACTACGACGCCAGAACGCAGAACAAGACTTCATGATTTCCTGCGATCATGTGACTTTAAACTGGCCATTTAAAAAAAAAAAAAAAAAAAAGTGCTTGTAAAGTGGAAAAGGCGCACACACACATGAACACACACTGGTTATCTCAGCTGAACGGACTCGCACTAAGCCTAAAACGTGATCCCAGAGAGGCTGCCCAGTGCCCAGACAGGATTATGTTGTAATGCTGTGTCTCTGCTTCTCTCCTTCACTTTTTCAGACTCTTATTTCACCAAAAAAAGTGCAAACCTGCACTTTCCTCGAGGCATGCGAACCCACTGACAGATTTACAGAGAAAAGAAACCGCAGACGGCCGTAACGTTGCAGTCTCGCCTGCCATTGAAAAATAGGATAAATACTGATTATTATCTGTTTTATAGAAGGTTTCTGTAACCACAGAGGGTTGGCTGAAACGGGACGGTGAAGTTGACCTTTACCTCAAATATGAGCTCATTAGATTGAACATAATCAGAGTCGATAACATAATTTGGGTGTTGATTGAATTTTAATGAAGGAAATGCAATAACTTTGTTCGCCGGTAATTTGCTTTTTAACCTTTGGGAGAATTCTTAAGTGGACCTGACGTTTCTCCGGAGCATCACATAACTCATGAACGCACGTTGGAGTTTTTTCTTTTACGACATTCAAACTGTTTTAGAAAAATCTGTGTGCAAAGTCAGCTGAATCCGCCTGATTCCTGCTCACGTCGACGTTTCCTGCGCATGCTCCTCTGATTTCAGATGATTAACTCCGTTTTAAAGAATTAAATTCAGTCTCTGCGGCTTTTTTCTGAAGTGCAGCCTGAAGCCAGTTTCAACTAAATTGGTTCTTGTAGCTGTTCTACATGAACCGACTGATTATTGACATTTTGGTTCTGCGAGCTCGAGAGCCGGCGGTCTGTTCTGCCACTTAGACACCATGAAACTTCTGCTGTGAAAAGTGGTGAATCTTGGTCTGTTGCCTGACTTTAAACCATTGTTTCTGCTGCATACAGACAATTAACTTCAAAACACATAACACATAAACGTTTAGATGATCATACAAAGTTAATGAATCCACAGTAACAGTCGGTGTTGAATAACTTTGGACTTTAAAAGGGAACATGAGTAGGCAGTCAGAGCCGTAATCATCTCACACACTTTTTTTTTTTGGTTGATTTGGCATTTGGGCACGGAAAGAAATAGTGCTGTTTTAATGGAAATGAACTCTTCCATTATCTTCTCACTGTCATGTTAGTTGAATTACCAGTGAAATTTGCATGCATAATATTAACCCAGGCGGCTCATGCAACATAATGCAGCCGTTCTGCAGCCAAATGATTCCATTAAATCCCAAAAGAGGATATTTGCAGTATTGTAAGCTGAAGTTTTGACAAAAAAATGCTTTTTACCGAAATTAGTTTGCACACAGTTAGAAAATTTTACTAATTACAGCTTTCCCATTAACATGTTATATCTTGTTTGTTAAAAACAAATGACAAACTGTTCTTTTCTAAGTATGCACGGGACCCTGGCTTGGATCATACACAAAAGGACAAACATTAACTCGTAGCTAGAACAAGAAAAAGCTCATTTCCTAAATTCTGCACTGTTCCTCTCATCTCGTGTGAACTTGTTGTGTGATGTTGTTTGTTTCCTCTTGACAAATAATGGCGGTCGCTGACTTTCACTAGGCCTGTCGCCCCTGTGCTCAGACTCGTCGTCGGGCTCAGAGGAGGAGGCGGGGCCAGGCGATGACATGTCGGGAATGGAGCACTGGATGAGCCGCCCCTCCCAATTAGGCCCCGCCCACCTGGGCTCCACCTCCTCCTCGTCCTCGTCCACGCAGAGCGGAGGCAGCGGCAACGCCGGGCGGCTGGCCGACTCGCTGGCGCACACGCACATCTCGCACCTGGCGCACACGCACCTGGCGCACCCACACCTGGGCCAGCCGCACCACCAGCAGAGCCACCTGTCGCAGTCGCACCACGGTGAGGCTCGGGGTTGGACCCGGCTTAATACTGCAGTCTGTATTTATGATGCAAACACTAACACCTGCATGTGTGCACGCAGGTATTGGCCACCTGTCCCTGAAGAGGAAGGGGGCTCTGAGTGTCGCAGAGAACGGAGGATCTCTGCGTCGATCCTGCGAGTTCGGATCCGACATGCTGTGGCCACCGCCGCTCGAGTCAGACGGTCAGTCCCACATATTTACACGAACCAACGTGTTTTATCACTAATGTGTTAAAGTTTGATTCCTGTCACGTTCAGTCACGTCCGTCAGCTTCCTTCACCACTCCGGTGTTTCCGCGGAGAGGCGACAGGAGACTAAATGAAACGTTACCTTGAAGAAAATGATGCATTTCTCAGAGTTTGAACTTTGACGGAAACATTTGGGATAATGTAAGGACGCAGCTCAACAAAATGCAACACACAGTCACATTGTCAACATTTTAATACAGAAATGTTGCATGTGTTTAAAAAAAAAAGGTTAGTTATTAAAATAAGTGTCAAATGTTTTCGGGAAAACAGACTCTGAGAAGTTTACAGCCACATTCTGTCTCTGATTAATTTCTGGCCAGAGTCAGACTAAAATCTAAACGGCTCTTAATAGCAGCGATTTGATTGAAGATTAAAGAGACTGAAGTGACCTGATACGTGGTCGAACTCCTGTTTTATGATGCCGTATCTGTTAAAACCTTTTCAATATGTGGTGAACTGTTTACGCTGAATACAGGACAGTAAAAGTTAACGAGCTTTTTATTCCGGATAATCGTCTGTTTGTGCTCAGAAAACAGATTTTGTGCAAAAACTGCTCACTTTTTATGAGAAAACAAGTTTTCATTTAGTGGTAAATATACAAAGGAAGTATAGTTGTGGAACAGTGTTACTGTATTGACTGAATGTCTTGTCGTGTCTGACCTCGTTCACTAACGTGTGTGACCCTCGTTAACGAAGAAGAGCGCCATCACGCCGCGTTTAATCGTCCATAAGAGCGATTAAACGAGGCACTCGACAAAGAGCGAACAATGAGTCACCACTGGCTATTCGTCTGTTTCCATCCACCTCTTCCTCCATCTGTCTGCCTCACTCTCTCCCCCCCTCTCCTGCAGAGAATCACTCGGCCCCCCCGGATGTGACGGGCTACTCGTCGGACTCGTCCCACTCCCACACCGAGCGTCACCACATGGCCAATATGGGAACCATTGCCAGGAACACGCAGAAGTACGGCAACGCGGAGCGCATGGAGACCGGCGATGGTAAGAGTCGGCTCCTCCGCCCTGTGAACCTCCGTCACACCTTTAGCCTCCTCCCAGCTGGAGCTCGGCAAAGACGCTGAAGACGGTCGCACAAAAATAGAAAGTCCTTAATCAGGAGGTCTGCTAAAATTGGACCACCGCCTTAGAGAACTGACCAATTACTCCGTGTCTGTTCATGTCACTCCCCTGGATGAACAGATTGGACTCCCTCTCTCTCTTTTTTTTATTTTATTTTATTTTTTTTTTTTTACCCTTTTGTTATCTTTTTTTAAGCATCTCTGTTCTTTTTCAGCATGCTTCACGATCACGCAGGCACAGTAAGAAAACTGAGAGCAGCTCAGAACAAACAGTCTGGTCCATTCAAGCTGAGAAATGATCCCTCTGCTCCAGAAATAAAGCGTTTCTCGTTCGCTTCTCCTCTGTGAAGCCGTTCAGGCATTTGAACGAGCAGTCTACTGATCACACAAGGCAGATTTTTTGGTTTTATTTTCTTTTTTTTGCAGCGACACTTCAGGTTTTGAATGACTTGTTACTCATCAGATAATGAGCTCTTGATGTCTTAACAAGCAAATCCAGGCCGCCACTTTCCTTCTTCACTGTGCAGATTTAGCCCGAAAACATGGCCCTCACCCCGTGTGTATGTGTCTGGGGTTTTTACAGGTGTTCCAGTCAGCAGTCGCGTGTCAGCTAAAATCCAGCAGCTCGTGAACACGCTGAAGCAGCCTCGCAGACCTCCGCTACGAGAGTTCTTTGTCGATGACTTTGACGAACTTCTGGAGGGTTAGAGACCGTCTTTGATTCTGCATGACTCATGATTCTGTCTGATTTGAGTTACACTTTGTCATCCAATCTATCTTCATACTTGGGAGTCATGAGTGATTCTCTAACGGGGTTCCTCTAAGAATTTTAAAAAAATAAATGAATCTTTTGTGTAAGACAGGTGAGGACTTCAGGTTCAGATTCTGTCAGGATGTGAAACAAACTTTTGTCTGAATGGATTCAACCCAAAACTCAAGAGCTGAGCTTCAGTTTCATTTGTGCAAATTCAATGAAATGCACAAATGAAACATGATGATTTTTTTTGTTTTTTAATGGTGGAGTGAAGTTAAGTACACTTACTCAAGTACTGCACTTTAATGTAGATTTTACTAATTTGAACTTTACTGTTTTAAACCACTCTCTACTTCATTACAATAATCTGACAGTTTTTCTTACTTAAAAATTCACATTTATACATAAAACTTATGAAAAGCTTACAAAATCTGAATTTTTCCTATAAATTAAACCACCTGACAGTTTCCACAAGTTCAAATTAAATTAGTCGATTAATCATAAAATAGTTTGCAAAATAAAGAAGCAACAATTTAGATTTTTCATGTAAAAACATTTCATGCTTCCAGCGTCTTAAATGTAAAGATTTGCTGCTTTTCCTTTTAGTCCCATGAATGTATTTTTATAACAATGTGGAGCTTTTGACCAAACAAACACAGTGAAGGTGTCACTTTGACCCATTTCTAAATATTTTCAGAATAATTACAAAACAAACAACCAATGAAAGGAATCATCAGTTGCAAAATAGTTTTAAAATGAGCTCCACCTCAGCCGACTCCGACAGGAAAACCCTGCTTCGACACGAACGCAGGAGTCACAAGGATCCAATGAGATCAGACAGGAGAGCAGAACAGACACAGGGGACGTTTTCGCTTTGAATGCTCTAAGTACATTTCCCTGGTTACGCCTTTGCACTCTCACTTTTTGTACACGCCAATGCAGCACAGCGGTACAGTTACAGCATGTTTGCCTTCTCGGCATCGCCCCCCCCCCCCCCCAGTAAACGCACGTGCACACAGAGAGGGACTGAGAAGTGACGATGGCAGTTCCCCCCGGGGGGACTTGAGTCGAGGCTACAGGTGGATGCTGGGTGGATGGCTGGGCTGAATAAAGCAAAGCATCAGCAGCAGTGAAGGTCGATGTGATACTTGCAGAGGAAAGAAGCAGCAGAAGGGAGGTGGTGGGCGGGGGGGGGGTGCAGGGAAGAGCGTCATGATGCAAAGCTGTGCTGGATAAACGAGACAGAGGAGGGTTCAATGGCAGCTTTGCTCTATTAAGTTAAAATCAGTAATAATGCATCCTGAAAAACTTCACTTATTAGTGTTTTTTTCATATTCGTGTAAATGTTAAGTTGATGTGAGCTGAATGTGGACCTGAAGTTACTGTTTCAGAAGGACACTCAGAGTTTCTTAGACATAAAAGATCCTCTAAAGTTCTGATAAATCCCTAAATGTAGACAGAGGACATTTAGAAAAAAATAATTTTACTTATGTTTAGTAAGTTGCATTAAATTATCTAGAAAAAATATTTAAAAAAAGCTTCACTGTCTTAATATTTGCGCTTCACTTTTGTTTTATGTCCATCATCTGGAGAGACTTATGGAGCAGATAACAGGAACCAGATGATGATCAGCCTGATTTGACAGAGTTCTCCACCAAGTTTTTTTGAAATATATATAAATATACATGTATATAAATTAAATTATAGTTGGAATTTTGAGCCCAGAGGTTTCTGCAGATCATTATGTCCGTCTGCTCTCACTTTCACTCTCACATCTGGCTGCATCTTCTGTCTTTGTCTCCTCGTCGGTACTCTTTCATTGTCCCCCTGTGAGTGAGGAAAGTTGTATGGAAAGAGTTTCTTTTTTTTCAGTTTTTACAGTGTTGTTGTAAACACCAGGGGTGGAGTGAGATAAGATACAGAGGAGATAAAGGTTGATGTGGTGGTTCATTCACTGTGGATTCACATTTTATGAGAAAGGCTGGAGGCTGAATCTTTCCCCCGCTGCCTCTTTATTAAACATTAACGAGGATCGGCCCTCTAGTCACACATGTTTCACACTCCCACAGTTCTTTGTGTTAATAGCATGCATGTGTGATTGTTTGTCTGTGTATTTTAGTGTGTTTACTGTTTTCGTACGGCCGTCTCATTGCTGCTGGCTTTGACCAAACAGCAAACAAACTGTGATCGGTGACGGTTTGTGTGATTTGCACTGAGGACGTCATCTGTCTCCTCATCTGCAGTCCAGCAGCCGGACCCCAATCAGCCTCGGCCGGAGGGCGCAGAGATGATGCCGGTTCGGGGCGAAGCGCTGGGGGTCGTCACCAACTGGCCTCCGTCCCTGGAGGCGGCGCTTCAACGCTGGGGAACCATCTCCCCTAAAGCCCCCTGCCTCACCAGCCTGGACACGGCAGGGAAGCCCCTCTACGTCCTCACATATGGTAACCAGACGCTCCTCCAGTTCACTCGCTCATTCACATTATTTATTTGTGCAGCTGTGGAATAAGCTAAGTGAGTGAGATGCTGTTCTGAGAGTTAAAGTTTGTTTTAATGTTACACTTAAAGTTTTTCTTGAGACCCTAACTGTAAAAAGAAGCAGAAAGTTGAGACACAGAATGTAATCTTATGTATTCGTATTAGTTTTTGTTCCGAAAAATGGCAAAGCAACTTTATTTGCACAGAGACTTATCAAGCACAGAGGTTATTAAGAGCTTTACTGACAAAAAAAATAAGAAAAACCAACATCAAAGTAAAGATAAAAAGTACAGAAACAGATAAATAAAAATACAGACAAATAAAAAAAGGCAGGCAAAATGAGAGTCAGTTGAATAAAAGGAATAAAAGCACATAAAACTGAATAGCTAAAAGCAGTAGAATAAAGGACAGACTGTGGTTTGGTTTTTTAAAAAATGGCTGCAGTTTGAGCAAACCTGATCTCCAAGGGCAACAGAAACGTCTAAACCACATGTTTGGTTTAAAATCTGGGCGACAAAAGCGTCTGAAAAGGCATTTAGAGCACGATGGGAAACTAAAGCTGTCCATGAATCAGGCAGAGCTGTTATGAGTTTGCAGAGATGTGAGGAGACGCACACATACAGGTGATTTATAATGTGCATCTGACATTTTTTAACACTGTTGCACAAAAAAGGCAAGCCAAACCTCTCGTATGAATTTATCTTTAACTTTGTCTTCAGACGCAGCAGATCCACAAGAGCTAAAAAAACATCAGCTAAGTCACAGAATATAAAGAAAGTGATCAGCTTTTGATACTTGACAAAGACTTTTTTTGTAAGTTTCATCATAGTGTCGATATTCAAAAACCAACCCGCCTTTTTTTCAATATTTATCAAAAGGTTGATAAGCATCAGTAAACACGGACCGTTTCTCTGTATTTTTAAGGATAATTTTTCTCGAAACTAGCACACTGTCAGCAGGGATTTTTGTTTTTTAACCTCACTTTATTTTCTGATGCACCAGTCCACCAAGAGTGCATCAGTCGACACTCACTTTTAAGTTTAATCCGTGATGAAACAAAAGAGATCCTCTGGTGGCCTCCAGACTCTTAAATGTCGTCAGTTTACTCAGTTTTTCTTTTTTCTTTTATCGACTGTGTGTCCTCAAAATAGAAGTCCAAGAACACACACTCACATCCTGTGGACCCCCTCCCTCTGTCCTCTTCCTCCCTCCCTCCCTCCCCCTCTCACACCCTCGTATCCCTGCAGGAAAGCTGTGGTCTCGCAGCATCAAGCTTGCTTACAACATCCTCCACAAACTGGGCAGCAAGCAGGAGCCCATGGTGCGACCGGGTGACCGGGTGAGTCAAACTCCTCCACCGCCTCGCTCAGCTTTCACTTTCTGCTCTTTGTGCTCAGCTCAGCGTTGCAACGTTGCTTTTTTTTCAGTAAATAGTGTTCGTCATGGACCTGCGATGCGAGACCATCATTTACAAAACCTGATTATGACATTTTTATTCATGTTTTTGTATTTTTTAAGTTCATGAAATAAGCCGTTGCCGTTGAGTGACCGACTTGTCCTACATTCTTCTTCTGCTCTCTAGTTTTTGTCAGAACTGTTAACACTGTCTTTGTAGCTTTTATTTTCAAACCTGTAATCACGCTTTTAATTAAAGATCAATAAACTAAGCATAAATACTAGAGGAAGGGGGAAACAGGTAACCTGGCTCTGTGCACTTTATATCTCGTTTTGTTTTAACTCTTCAAAACTGAAGTTTCTCCTCCCCGTTTCTGTCTTTATGCTAAGCTAAGCTAACAGTCTTCAGGCTCCTCAAACTCTCAGTTAACTGTTTTTTTTTTATTTTCACAACAACTCATTTGCAAAAGCTGCAAAACGGAGAGTTTAATTGAGATCAATAGTCATGTAACACATGAAATAAACAGCTTTATTTTACAGATAACAGTACTTTTTTGGTTCCTGTCTCCCCTCCCTCCCCCAGGTGGCGCTGGTGTTCCCTAACAACGATCCTGTGGCCTTCATGGTGGCCTTCTACGGCTGTCTGCTGGCTGAGGTGGTACCCGTTCCCATAGAGGTCCCTTTAAGTCGCAAGGTACAGCACAAATTGCACCCGAATGTTTTTCACATTAAAAAGCAACACCCTGTCGCCTGGCTGTCTGTCGCTTATCTCCGGCTGTCACTGCTGCTCTCCAATCCCTTTTCCTTTAGTTCTCATTATTCTACAGGATTAGTTTCTCTACGGGAGGTCAGGTAATGTCATTTTTTACAGCGCTGCGGTGTAATGTTAATCCTCCCTGCTTTCACCTCGCGCCCAGCAGCACCAAAAACTCCCGTTGGGTCTCATTTTGCGTTCGTTTGTGTGGACATTTCGACGATACTGCGCTCTGTTGAAACGACGCTTCGTCTCAGCTGCATGTTAGCAACAAGTATTTCTCAGAAAATAATCCCGTCTGCCCGGCGAGCAGAAAAACATGTCAGGAAACCGACGAGTCTGACAAGCGAGTAACGAGCCCTCCTGCTGCCCTGCCATCGCTCGGAGACTCACACAAAGAATTACTGTCACCAGTTAACTGTTGATCTCGCTGCTTTTACCTCCTGCGACCTCGCATGTCTGAAGGATGAGGCTCCTGCTTTGACAGAAGCTTTCTGAAGGAGCCTGTGACCGAAAAACAAATCGCATCCTGTTCTTTATTTTAACGGCTGATTATGTGACGTTGATTGTGGCTCGGCTGTTTCTGTAGCATCTAACATGGAACCTCCTCCTCCAGTTTGTGTTTCTAGTTTTGAAGTCAGAAATGTTGATCGAGAACCCAAAAACTTGCTTCTGATTGGAAGCAGAAAAAAAGCAGATTTACCTTTGAAACAAAGTGGGTTGTCTAAGTTTTAATCCCGCATGTCGTTGTGTATCGCCTTCTGTTAATGATGTAAACTTTATTACAAGGGTTCTGCTCAAAAGTGGCGTTAGCACGAGGGCTGATTTAGTGAAAAAACACCCAGTGAGACTCGACTGCTCGTCACCGATCACTGCCACAGCAGAACATGTCTCCTGTGTTGAGCCCCTTCCCCCATCCTGCGTTTGTGCTGCAGGATTTTCCATAAACTGTCTGTTCAGGCTGGAAAATGAGAGATCGGAGGAACTCTGTGTGTCAGCTACATGTGATAGTGTGTGATGTTCCTGTAGTCGAAGGTAAAACACAGCAGCGTTTGGTAAAATATGGACTCCAGAGGACGAACCTGAAGAAGAGCTTCTTTACATTTCCTCGTGACCGAGTGAACATGGCTGCTCTCTCTCCGTCTGTCGTCCAATAGGATGCCGGCAGTCAGCAGATTGGATTCCTGTTGGGCAGCTGTGGCGTTACCGTGGCGCTGACCAGTGACGCCTGCCACAAGGGTCTGCCCAAGAGCGCAACAGGAGAGATCCCACAGTTCAAAGGTGAGGGCGAAGACCATCGATCATCAAAGGGGGCTTCTGTGTGGGGGAGGGGTAGTCTGTCTCAGCGCACACACTGAGAGGAAGAAGAAAGAGAGTTTCAATTCAAATGAATGTGATAAATATACACAGCAAAGGGAATAATATTACGTTTTGTTTAGAAGCATCGTTTTGTTTTTCAGTGTTTGCAGTTTTGAGTGTTTAACTTCAGGTTCAAATGTTTGTTTTATGCTTTTTTTGTGTAATTTGGGGATATTCCTGTGAGATCTGAGATGCATTTTAACTTCTTATCTTTTTAATTTCTCTCTGATTATTTTGTGTGAAATGTCAAACATCTGGGTCTCTTTTCGTTCGTTCGTTCGGTGTCGATCATTCTCGTCTCTCCGTGCCTCTCGCGCTCGCTGCAGGTTGGCCCAAGCTGCTGTGGTTTGTCACCGAGTCGAAGCACCTTTCCAAACCTCCCAGAGACTGGTTCCCTCACATCAAAGACGCCAACAACGACACCGCCTACATCGAGGTGAGCGAACAGGCTGAAAAACTCTGAAATTTCTCTGGTTTCCCTGCCGATGACTGCCATGCTGCTCGTTTATGAAAGCTTTAAAAAGGGAGTTTGTAGTTTTTCCACATGATGAAAGAAAACCTGGTTTTCGAGCATTTTGACAGGTTTATCTCACCTGATCTTCACGTGGTCGAGTGGATCTTTTTTACAGCAGAATTTCAAACATTTAAATGTGTAATAAACTTGAAATCATTGTGATTATTTGCAGTTTATCTGTTTTGTTGTTATAAACTGAATATGGCCAACATCCTTGGAAAATCTTTTTTTTTTCCTGTGATTAAAAATGATTTAAAATTTATCATCAAAATAATCCACAGATTAAATAATAATCATTAGTTGTAGCCTCTTTTGTGTAGACGACTGATTTTGTGAACTTTCCAAAATTCAAAGCGTAAAGCTAAAACCCCCCAACAATACGTCAGTTAACTGATTGGTCAACTGACAGGAAATGAATTAACTATGACTCAGTAATTTATTCAAATATATTTTTTAAATTTAATTAAATTAATTAGTTTCAGCCTCTTAAATGTGGAGCATTTGTTTTATATCATTGTGAATTAATTTCTGTTTTGAAATAATCAAAAGTTGCAGCCTGACTTTGAAATCCAACATTGTTCACAGTTGAGTTATTGAAGTTTTGTTTAGTTTTTTTAAGAGAGTTTAAACTCATCTTGGATCAGTTATATCAAATGTGTTTTACCAGGTAGCATTTTATATCAACACCTTAAAAACCTGCCGACACTTTTAAATGTTTACATGTCTTTCCGTGGTGTATTTTTAGACGACTGAAGTTGCCAAATGTCTGACGGAAGCGAACGCCTCCGTCTCCTCTGACTTCTCTCATGCGTCTGTTGTTTCTCTCTCAGTATAAAACCTGTAAGGACGGCAGCGTGTTGGGAGTCACAGTGACGAGGATCGCTCTGCTCACACACTGCCAGGCTCTCACCCAGTCCTGCAGCTACACCGAGGGTGGGCAGGCGCACACACACACACACACACACACACACACACACACACACACTCCAGGTCAGCATTTAGTCCTAAAACCCTTCTGTCTCTCTTTCTGTCTGTAGCTGAAACCATAGTGAACGTTCTGGACTTCAAAAAGGATGTGGGACTGTGGCACGGCATCCTGACGGTAAGACCTGCCACGAGAGGTCAGAGGTCGCGATGCTCACCTCTGGTATCAGGGATGTTAGTAATGAAGACAGGTTGACAGTCTTTTTTTTTTTTTTGCAGAGAAAATAATAAGATTAGTGTGAAACTTGATTAAATTAAAATCTCAAAAGGATAATTGCAAGAGTTTTAAAAGTGAAATAGCCAGAAATAGCCTTTTCATTATGTGTGTGTGTGTGTGTGTGCAGAGTGTGATGAACATGATGCACGTGATCAGCGTCCCCTACTCTCTGATGAAGGTCAACCCTCTGTCATGGATCCAAAAAGTCTGCCAGTACAAAGGTCAGACACACACTCCACCTGCCACTCAGCTCAGCTCCGTCCCTCCATTCACCTGCCCGTCAAAGAGATTAAATGCTAATTATCTGTCCGTCTTCCTCTGTGTGTGTGTCTGTGTGTGTGTGTGTGTGTGTGCATCCTCCCCCTGCAGCAAAGGTAGCCTGTGTGAAGTCCAGAGACATGCACTGGGCTCTGGTGGCCCACAAAGACCAGAAGGACATCAACCTGAGCTCGCTGCGCATGCTGCTGGTGGCCGACGGATCAAACCCCTGTAAGGTCACGCGTCGTTTAGCCTCCACGGCGGAGCTCCGTTGCTAACGGAGGAGTTTTAGAGAGGTGTATCAGAGATAGAGAATGTCAGGAAAAATGGATAAACTCCCTTGGGAAGTCAGGAAACTGGGTCACTTTACAGGAATAGAGCAGGAATGTGTCCGACCACGCTCATTCAGTACAATAGCTGCTTTTCAGCACAACTGAGTGGAAACCAGAGTGAAACATGGCAGAAAGAAACCAGGAAACAATCAGAGTTCACCGTCCGTTCTGATAGTTTTGCCTGTTTCGGCTCATTGATTATATTTAACTCACACTGTTCATGTTGCTGCAAACCACAGCAGGTTGTTTTTCTTTAGTCTTGGCTGCAGTTGGAATCAGTTTTAACTTGCAGACGTTTGAAAGCCTCACAGTGATTTTTGAGTCTAACGTGTTCTTTAACAAACAAGGGTCAAACTTCAAAACCTCCCTCTTGGTTCCTTTAATGCAGCACGATATCAGAGTCAGGTTTAATTTAAAAAGAGTTATTCCACGACAGCAGCGATAAACAGATGAACAGCAACACGAGATCGGAAAAGTAAAGTCATCAGTAGTGAAGTTATTTAGGATGAAATAGTGAGAAACCATCAGTGGGAAATGTTTCCTGCGAGTGCTCTCTAATGACATTCACAGCGCCAGGATATTTAATTTAAGAAAGCTTTTTACAACCTCAGCTGAGACTGTTTGAATGGCTGTTTCTTGTGTTTAAGTAGTTTCTGTCTGACTGCTCCCGCCTGTCTGTCTGTCCGTCAGGGTCCATCTCCTCCTGCGACGCCTTCCTCAACGTCTTTCAGACTAAAGGCCTGAGAGCCGACGTCATCTGTCCCTGTGCCAGCTCCCCCGAGGCCCTGACAGTGGCCATCAGGAGGTACACACACACACACACACACACACACGCCTTCAGCCTGGCTTTATCTTGTGTGAGCATATGTTTTGCACACACACATGTACAGAGGCACACAATGCAAATGGTCTCGCACACCAATAAAAACACACACTTTCCAATGCAAACACATCTACAGAGAGCAAACAGTGTTCACACATAATCACAAATACAGAAATCCACACAGAGAAGAGAGAGAGAGAGAGAGACAGAGTGTGTTTAGTTTGAGTCGAAGCTTAAACAGGTGGAAACAAACACACACACACACACACACACACGTGTTGGCCCTTCATTCGTCACACTTGTACATTACGTGACCCTTTTCTGGAAAATAATGAAATAACATCAGACTTTATCTGTGAGCTTTGACCACCAGCGACTGATGTGACATGGATTATGAATAACAGGCTTTACAGACCTTAATTTAAATGCTAGCAGCTGTTGTGTGATCAATACTGATCAATACTGATCAATCAACATTTAAAAGTGCTAAACACTAAATCACATACAGTTTGCTCATTCACAAACACACTGTATTTGTTCACGTGTGTGTGCATCGTATCTGTAAAACCAGTGCCATGTAGGTGAATGACAGGGTGGTCGGTGTGTGTGTGTGTGTGTGTGTGTTCAGGCCGGTGGAGGACAGCAGTCAGCCTCCAGGTCGAGGCGTCCTGTCCATGCAGGGTCTCTCTTACGGGGTCGTCAGGGTCGACACGGAGGAACGCCTGTCTGTGCTCACCGTGCAGGACGTCGGCACCGTCACACCAGGAGGTACGTGTGTGTCGCAGTGTGTGTGTGTCTCAGTGTGTGAGTGTGTGTGTGAGTGTGTGTGCATTGGTTTGGTTTCTCAAAAATAACTTGTATATATTTCATCGAATGTCTATTTGAAAATTCAGAGTTAATGACGGTAAATAAATCACAGAAAACTGTTTGTATGATGGATAAAGATAGTTAGGATCATTGTGTGTGTGTGTGTGTGTGTGTGTGTGTGTGTGTGTGTGTGTGTTTGCTACATGTTCAGGTGTTTTCCGTGCAGGTAAATGACCACCTGCTCCCTCTGTTCCTCTGAAGAGTCGAACTGTCGTCGTGCAGCGAATCGCCAAACGTCCATTAAGTGCATTAAATCACAGAGTTAGTCTGAAGGGTGTGTGAATGTGCAGCCTCTCCTTTAATTTAATGTCCGATTTTTTGAAGCACTCCGCCGCCTAACGAGCGAGCGAGCGACTTACGCTTCGTCTGCGAGAGCTTCAGAGTTCTTAACATGGCTGCAGTCGGCTCTAATCACCTGAGTTTTGTCTCCGGGGACAAAGTCACAGACAGTTTAACAAAGTAAGAACATAAAAAGGCTTTTAGGACGTAGTCCGTCATCTGCTCGGATCATAATGAAGAACCAGCAGACAGCAGGAACATTAGTGCTCGGCTGACGTGTTATGGGCTGAATTTTTGATAATTTAATCAATTTTTGTGAGGGCTGAAAGATGTGATTTTTATTATGGATGAGTCCACAGATTCTCCTGTTAGTTCATTGTTAGATCTGTTAAACATCCGTAACAGGAAGCGTTTTGGTTTGAGGTCAGAAAAAGACAAAAAGAAAAACAGGAAATGTTCATATTTGAGATGCTGGAATCACTTTTTGTTCAATAACCTGAAAGTTTAATCAGTTTTCCCATTAATTTTCTGAATACTCGAAAACAACTCATATTTACAAAATGTACCAAACATATAAAGACTTAAACTGTTGTATTAATACAAAGAACGCAGTTATTTAATTAACAACTGACTGTGATAACAACTAGATATGAAGAACTTTTGATATCAAATATTATAAGATGTTTTTTTCCAAAATCACATAAACATTAAACATTACAAATATCTTTATGAGGAGTTAATTGTCTTTATAAGGCTTTGAAACTCTTTGCTGTTTGTCTTTTTTTATGATCTTTATGTGTAAAAATGTGTTTTAATTGTGTTTTTACATCTGACTTCAAGTCACAACACACAAGACTTGACTTTTCCACAGGCACGAATGAAAACGATGAATATTAAAGTCAGAAAGTGAAACTTTTCCTCGGTGAGATTCTTAGTTCCTTCACTCGTGCGATCGGTATTTTAACAGCAGATGAATGCAGACATGAGGACGTGAAGGTTTCTCTCCTGTAATCTGCAGGAAGTAACGTGTAAACCCTGCTGATTAAACACGTCAAACATCACAGTCACACACTCAACCGTCCGCCTCACCCCACCTAGTGTTCAGCACGAGAACTGCGCCCACTGTAGCTGAAGTGAAGCAGGGAAGCTTTTGTGAGTTCTGCTCTAACGTTTCTCCTCAGACCTTCGATGTGTGAGGAGATTTTTTCCAGAAATCAAACCTTTAATTGATTGTATTTAATCCCCAGTTGCAGATAAATTGACATTTATGAACATTTTAATTCCAATTTAATTCCTATTTTGATACCAAATTTTGTTTATCATTCATTAGGAAATCCTCTTTTCTTTTTTTTATATATCGATTTTATTGTCAAATGAACATATTTATGATTTGTTTGCTTGCTTTAGTTTTATATCTTGCTGCCGTCATTATTAAAACGGTAAAAAGTTGTGATGTTTTTTCACATTAGCTTTTCCTCACATGTGACATGTAACAGGCATCGCAATGAGTGTGACATTTTTTGAAAAATATGAGGAAGGTTACAGGTCAGTGCATATTTTGGCCATTGGATTTTACGTTCAGAAAAGGATATTTTTTAAAAAAAAATGAGCAGTTATTTGATTATAATTATTTTAATTATAACATATGACATTTAAAAATTCAAAAATTAAAATTGAAATTCAAGGCATTTTTCTTTATCGGGGTCATGAAGGGACGAACAAAACTTAAACAACCGGTTGATTTTCATTTTCTGTTTCTGAATGAAAAAAAAAATGTTAGAAGATGGAGACGAAAAATGAACGTTTTTTCATATTGTGCGATAGAAAGTTGGTGTTTTCAAAGTTCAGTTCCTCTTTTTACTTGTTATCAGGTTTTCTGCTCTTAGCCCAGTTTCTCAGTAACCTGGTTTTAAATGATGGAGACGTCAGTAGACATCCAACCTACTTTGAGCTCAGACTGAGAAATGTTTTGTTCCCAAAAAAACAGGTGCATTTAGACTGGATGCTGCCTCTGTCGAGACCTTATGAGCATCACACTATGAAACGGTGTGTTACACCCCCCCTCCTCTGACTCTGTCTCACCCCCCCACCGCAGGTTTGGCTTGTGTGGTGAAACCTGAAGGCGTCCCTCAGCTCTGTCAGACAGATGAGATCGGCGAGCTCTGCGTCTGCTCCATCGCCACCGGCACCTCCTACTACGGCCTCACCGGCATGACCAAGAACACCTTTGAGGTGAGTGTGTGTGTGTGTGTGTGTGTGTGTGTGTGTGTGTGTGTCGGCAGCTGACTTAGCCTTGAAGCTGACACCATTGATAGTTGTTTTTCTTTAGAAATGCTTAAAACGACCCACCTGTAGGCTGTTTAATGAACAGATGATCTTTCTGTCATTGTTCTCCTGTCGATTATCAATCACCTGATCAATTATTTGACTTATCACCTGGCTTTACACTTCCTGGTTGCCTCTGTATCATCATCTTTTTGACTTTTTTTTTGGAAACTGCTGGAAACTTCTGGTGAATTTTGCCCTTTTAAACTTGAAGTGACAGATTTGTTTCTTGAGACTTCTGAGATCAGCTGATTCATTCATTCATTCACCATCTGTAAACATGGACACCATCACGCTCACGGCGTCTCATGTGTCAGAGACAAATCTTAAGTGTATGTATTGATCAGAGGTATATTGGACATTAATTTGGCTCGACGTTACTACAAACTTTTATTTATTATTCATCCCTTCATTCAGTATTCATGTGAGGAGGATCAGTTTGCATTTTCTCTGATTCGGAGATTTGGCGAACAGGATGAAAAGTTAATTGGTCATTTTGTTTTCATTCTACAATTGATATCATTATTTTATTTCATTTTAATTTTTATTTAATTTTTTTATGTTTAAGGAAAAATCGTCTGTCATTCTTTAATATTTTTTCCTCTGTTTCAGGATATTTTTTCACAGCAGAATCAAATTAACATGTTAATCAATTTAAAGGCAGTTTTACTTTTATCAGAACTTTGCAGGACTTTTACGTATAAATAATTATGTTTGTGCTTCTTTTTAGTTGATTATCTGCAAAATTATTAATTCCAACATCCTGAAAGTTCCTAAACAACATCTGTGCGTGATGTGCGACACATTTTCTGAATCCTTGGCACTCAAAGGAAATGTACCGTGGATGCTCCCACACGACCCACCTTCACCTTAATATCCATATTCTTAAAAACGTTGTTTTTCGATATGAAACATAAAAATGTAGTTTTTCGATATGAATCATAAAAACGTTGGTGCTGTGTTTGGCTCCATCATGCCGCTGTGTGTTTGCAGGTTTACCCCGTGAGCTCCAGCGGCGGTCTGATCAGCGAGTACGCCTTCGTACGAACCGGCCTGCTGGGCTTCATCGGCCCCGGCGGCCTCGTCTTCATCACGGGCAAGATGGACGGACTCATCATGGTGAGCGGGCGGAGGCACAACGCCGACGACATCGTCGCCACGGCGCTGGCGGTGGAGCCAATGAAATTCGTCTACAGGGGCAGGTGAGTGGGAGGAGAGACGGTCATGTGACAGGTGGACTCTAGGACCCAGGGGAGCGTTTTTAACATCACATCACTCCCATCGACAGCAGCTGAAAACCAGCCAGATGTCCAACATGGGCTCCTCGCTGTCACCCTTATAAATGAGCAGTACCCCCCCCTCACACACACGCACACACACACACACACACACACACAAACACACACACACACACACATAATGGATCTAATAAAGAGGAGCAGCAGTGGATGAATCCCGAACTGTAATGGACTTAAGCTTAATTGTGTCCGCGACGCTGAGGAGGAAAGTCATCTTTCAGCTGACGGAGTCTGATAGCGTTTCGCAGGCTCGTGTAAAAGACGGTGACCCTCCGAGTTAGCAAAGGACGGATCCGTTTCGTCGAACAAAATTTAAAGTTTAAACATTTTTATTGCGAGTTTGATTCCCTGATAACCAGCCTGCAGTGTTTTATTGTTGATGTGGTGATTTTTATGACTGCTGCTGCCGTCTGTTTGCCGACTGTATGCTCTGATAAAAACATCTGAGCGTTTGGAATTGTGTTGTTTGGACTTTAATATCTCTGTACACACACACACACACACACACACACACACACACACACACACACACACACACACACATTTGTACAGAGCCAAACCTGCATGAAATTCAGCCGTAAAGTACTTTGGAGTAGTTAGACTCTCTGACGCAGCTGCAGTGGAGCCTCCGTCTGAAAGTGAACTAACAAACATTCATGCACTTTAAAAAAAAAAGTCAAAAGCTGCTTTTCCACCTGAAGTACCCAGAACTTTTAGTCCAGAGAACGAGTTTTCAGGGACCTTAAAGGATCCTTCAGCCTGATGTCGTCTGTGTTGCCACTGTGGTCTAAAGACTTCCCAAGAAATTTGGCAAATTATTCGGCTGACGTAAGAAAAAGCGGTCTGATGTGACGCCTCGGAGTCTTCACAAACTGCTTCTGATGCTCTTTTATTCCTGATGATTCGGGCATTTTGAGCCAACTCAGTTTTATCACCACAGATGTTCAAAACCTGCAGTCTCAGATTTGAGGTCACACACATTCAGCCTGATTTTATTCATGTTGGTTTTCACTGATTCACCATCGGATTTTTTTTTTTTTTTATGTAACGATGCTTAAATTTTTTTGTGGTAGAATTTGTTTCAATCAAGTCTGACTGTTAGCAAGCAAGATGTTTAATGTGCTTTTATTTATGGTAAATTTTTATGAGGATGGATGAGAACATAATCCAGGTCCACTAGGAGAACGATAACTATTAAGATAACGATATGCTTTTAAAAATCATTTTAACTCAAGCGGATGGCGAAGTTCAAACCACAACTATAATGACACTGATGCAGGATATTGTCGTGATTTCATGAACGATAAAAACACTGACTGCCAATCAGAATCTGTCTCATTTAGACGTAACATTAACGTGACGACTGATGTCCGCAAGAATGCTTGAAAACTTATTTACACAAAAGTC
>JAPZDV010000013.1:2060398-2076459 GCA_029814665.1 Acanthurus lineatus
GGCTCTGGTCTACCCACCAGGTCATAACTCTTTTTTATCAATGGAGCAACTTTTAAATATCGATTTGAGTTTGAAATTATTGTTCACACCTCTCCCTGCGTGTGTGTGTGTGTGTGTGTGTGTCCTGCAGGTATAGACCTGATTGCAGCCTTCTACGGCAGCCTGTACGCCGGCTGTGTTCCCATCACGGTGCGACCGCCTCACCCTCAGAACATCTCCACCACGCTGCCCACGGTCAAGATGATCGTCGAGGTCACACATTTTATTTCTAAAACATTCTCTCTTGTTTTTGAAGTTTTAAAATCCATCTTTTCAGTTTCTTTATGTCATCGATTTTTTTAGAAAATTATGATAAATGTCATGTAGAAGAGGCACTCTATCAAACACCTGCTCCTGTAGCTCTGCTGTGCACTGACCTTTGACCCCCTCGGCAAAAAGATGAAGATAAAAGAGAATTAAACAAATGACGACCTTTAAATCATCATGTTAGCATGAAGCGGCAGCCTGAAGGCGCTCTGTCCGTCCCTCTGCAGGTCAGCCACTCGGCCTGCGTGATGACCACGGGCGTCATCTGCAAGCTGCTGCGCTCGAAGGAGGCCACGGCGACTGTGGACATCAGGAACTGGCCGCCAGTCCTCGACACTGGTCAGACATGTTTCCTAACTCACACACAAGTACAGTAGAAGAGACAGCAGCTTAACAGTTACTGAACCTTTACCGCAGCAAACATTCAGTCAGCAAGAGAATAAAAATGTGAATGTTGCCAAAAAAAAAGTGCATTTCGCTCACATTTAAAGGGTTTCCTGTTAATGTCCACGTGCATCTGTTATCAGGCATGAAACAAAACATTCGCAACAACAGGACATTTTAAATCCGTGCTAACGACTGTTTACAAGCCGCTTTGGTTTCATTGTTGGTTCAACGTGAGGTCAGACTGTCCTCTGGAGAGTAATAACGCAAAAATATGTGCATGTGTCTGTGAACTGCAGATGACCTGCCAAAGAAGAAGCCTCCAGCTCTCTATAAGCCCACCAACCCCGACGGTCTGGCCTATCTGGACTTCAGCGTGTCGACGACCGGCATGCTGGCCGGAGTTCAGGTCAGCTCAGCGTTAATCCTCGACACCCGGACAGGCTGCCCTCCTTATTCCATTTATTCATTGCTTTTTGTCCAGCGAGAGTGAAATTCAGTTGTCAGAGCAGCAAGAACACGCAGAACACGCAGCAAAAATGAGAAAAGAGCAGGATAAAAGGCTCAAGGCTCGCTTTAAAACCCCGGAGATTTGTTTTCAATATCACTGTGTGAGAGAAACACCAACCAGCAGGTGCATCTGTTTATGTATGAGAGCATAAATTTGAGCATGCTCAGGGTTTTTTTGCTGTGTTTAGAAAAAGAAGGCCAAGGCTAATAAAAAGGGTTTTTTTTTTTTAAGTGCTGATACAAAAGCTGCACCTTCACGTCCAACTGAGGAAAGTGTTTGTTGTTTTAAGAAGCGAATTCCTTTAGAAAAAGTGTGAAACTTTAAGTGTGAATTTCAAGATTAACCGTCCGTCTCTCCACCCTGTTCCTTGTTCGTCTGTGTGTGTTTGTGTGTGTGTGTTGCTGTCACTCTCTCTCTTTCCCTCCCTCTCTGCAGATGTCCCATAATGCAGTTGGGGCCTTCTGTCGGTCGGTGAAGCTGCAGTGCGAGTTGTATCCGTCCAGAGAAGTGGCCATCTGCTTGGATCCCTACTGCGGCCTCGGCTTCGTCCTCTGGTGTCTCTGCAGGTTGGTGTCGTCTGCTTTCACACCACCGAAACAAGTGTTTTAGTTTTCAATCCTCGAGGTGTTAATCATCAGTATTTTTATTCTAATAATACATGAAAGCTAACAGTGTTGATCATAGAGAGAATTGCAGATTTATCTGGGCTTTGTAGTTATTTTCAGATCTTTGGCCACAACTTTGCTGGTTCAGAGAATTTTTTTTTTTTTAGAGAAAAAGCTCAGAAAACAAGGCGTTCACTGACTGTTTCTGCAGCAGGTTTATGAGCTGGTGGACAAACTGAAACTAGAAGAGCTGAGGATGTAATAAAAGCACATTAATGAACATTATGTTTAACTCTTACCTTTTTATTAACTACCAACCAAAAAAAAATGCAAATTTCACATCTGTCAATGCAGTTCATTGTATCACCGAAGTGTCCGGTGTCCTTTAATAACGAGAATCAGCGTCGTGTTTATCGGGGAATCTCGAATGACTTTAAATCCTCCTTGGTTCCAGATCTCAGGCCTGCTTACTTTAAAATCCTCAGCTCATAAATCCTGAACTTGGCGAGAGCAGATTTCTGCTGCTGGACGTCTTATAAATAAAGCAGACTGCAAATCACCTTCAGTATTAGAATATCCCCCCCCCCCCCAAATGACTTTGAAGCAACAATTACTCACATTTACTCCTTACTGTAGTAATAAATGACTGTAGTTTTGGCTCGATCTTAACGAGACCAACTGGTCGTAAAGTGGATAAGTAGTCGTTTTATTGCATGTGACCACTAAGAGAAGGTCTGTAAAGAAAGTGTGTGTCGTGTTTCCTGCAGTGTGTATTCGGGCCATCAGTCCATCCTGATCCCCCCGGTGGAGCTGGAGTCCAACCCGGCGTTGTGGCTGCTGGCCGTCAGCCAGCTGAGGGTGCGAGACACCTTCTGCTCCTACAGCGTCATGGAGCTGTGCACCAAAGGACTCGGCCTGCAGACCGAAGCGCTCAAGGTCAGCGAGAAAATGCCGATTCGCCCAACGCGTCGGCTCCTGTCTCACTCGTTTTCAATCACAGGATGTTTTCCAGAAACATTTTTAGGGATTTTTTTTTATATTTGCCTCCTTTTTTATTTCTAGAAACTCATTTTGTCAAACAGTGTGCTGTGTTAAAGGTCATTCTGTGTGAATCTGCTCAGAGAGCTTCAGCTGGCAGATCCAGAGACCAACTTTAGCTCCCCTGTGATAGTTTCAGCTGCCATGTGAGGTTGGAGTTTAAAACAAAAAGGCATCTGCTAGAATCTGTGCAGCTTCATTAGTGCCACTTGTGCCAATATTAGGAAAATGACGTCTCACAGAAAGTTTACTGATGTAAAAACACAGTTACGTCGTTGGCTCTTATTTAAAAAAGGGATGAGAGACTTTGGAAAAGAGAGGGAGTGAGTGAGGGAGTGTTGAAGAGAAAAAATCAGTACAAACAACAATAAAGATTCATCTGTTTTCAGCTCTGCATGTCTGCTTTACAGCTTTTATTACTGTTCGTTCATTTCCTGCATTAAGAGATCGTGTTAGTACAGAAATGATGCTTTCAGTTTAGTTTCTGTGACTTTATAGTTGAAACTGTTTGCTCTAACTCCTGAACCTTGTTTGTCTCAAAATAATTTACTCTGTTTTATCAAAGGTTTCATTTTAAAAAAGGCTCTTTTAAACACTAAAAATGCTTGAATTGTTTGTATTGATTAGCACAAATGAAATACAATAACGATAACGCTGCCGAACCAGAACAGTGTGAAGGGAGAACAGGAAGTGATGTCACTGCAGTGGCCACTTCGTCGGCTCAACAGCTGATCTCAAAGCAGATTTATACTGATAAACTGTCCGGTTACAGTCACACACTGGTTTGTCTTGTGGCTCGTGGTTACTTTATATCCCATAATGCATCAGTGCAGCTGGTCTCAACACTCATCCTGACAGACTCCGAGTCCGTCTGTCTTCCGCCGTCCTCTGTCCTCTGGCTCGGCGGTAATAAACTCGCTCTCGGTGTCTGTCTGCTCGGCCTGAGGCCACGTCTGAGCGCCGAAGTCACCGACGCCTCTGATTGGTCACTGATGGAGTTAATTTTAGTGATTATCTTTCTTTAAGTCTCCATGGAGACTGAAGGCTGAACGCAGAGTGAAAAGTACAAATGTTTCTCTACTTAATGGCTTTTTTCTCACACACACACACACACACACACACACACACACACACACACACTTTGTATTTCTCTTCTTGCGGGGACCTTCGCTGACATAAAACACTCTCAAGCTTCTTGCTGTAACTTTAATTAATTCATAACTCAGCCCTAAAACCAAGGCTAAGTGCTCAAACTTTCTTCTCTTTCTGTAAAATAAAACCACTATTATCTCCCAAAGAACATGGAATAATTTTATCGTCTCCCAATTTGAATAATACACGTTCAAATTGTCCTTTCTGATGTTACAGAGTTTGTGCTTTATTCACTGCAGAAAGGAGGATATTCTAACCCCTTAGCCACTGCAATCAGAAATACATCAAATAAAAACAATGAGGGATGCCAAAGAGCTCCTGCAAAGAGAGAAAACAGGGAAGAAGATGTATTTATGACACTTGTTAACATTTATGTTCATATATAAAACACAGCTGACCCTCTGGTCTCATAATGAAAGCCCTCAGTTTTCTGTGTGCTGACAGCTTGTGTCCCGTCTCTCGTCCAGGCTCGGGGTCTGGATCTGTCCCGGGTTCGGGCCTGCGTCGTGGTGGCGGAGGAGAGGCCCAGGATGTCGCTCACGCACTCCTTCTCGAAGCTCTTCAAAGACCTCGGCCTCCACCCTCGGTCCGTCAGCACGGCCTTCGGCTGCAGGGTCAACCTGGCCATCTGCCTGCAGGTAAAGTAGACGGAGAAACACAGCGGCTGAACGCTGAGGCCACAGAAACCCGAACACACGAATCCTTTCAGCCCTGCTGCTGTGTGTTTAAACACTCTGCTGTGGGAGGGACGTGGTTGTCTCATGCTAACCTGCCTGGCGTCGCTCTGATCACATGCTCACTGTGTCTGTGCTGTGATTGGCTGCAGGGCACTTCAGGACCAGACCCCACGACTGTGTATGTGGACATGAGGGCGCTGCGACACGACAGGTATCACAGTTCGTCCCATCGGCCTTGAATGTGTCGTTTTCATCCTCTTTGCTGTGTAAAACTGTAAAACTTCTCACATCTGTGTGTCAGGGTTCGGCTGGTGGAGAGAGGCTCTCCTCACAGTCTGCCTCTCATGGAGTCTGGCAAGGTGAGTTTGACTCAGATTCATAGTGAAACTGATTTGTGGCATGTGATTGTGTTTTTAAAGCTCAGATCTTTGATTGTTAGTTCAAAAATCTTCAAAATATGGAGCCCACATCGTGTCAAAAAGCCTCGAATTACTGCAATTAAACATCCTTTTGACAGAATTTTACCTGAGACGTTTGCTGCAAATCTGTAAATCTGAAAATAAAACTTCAATATCATTTAAACAAAGCGCAGATTTACACAACAACATGTTCAAGGTCCAACTAATAAGAGACACCACAAAGTTTTAAACCTTAAATCTTTCATGCATTTAGAGCCGCAAAACTCTTCTCCCTCCGCACGAGGCCACAGACTCATCAGTCACCTCTCGCACATGCTCACAGTGAAGAAACCATTCAGGCGGTTTAAATGACGGCAGGACTGAATGACAGAGAAGTGGAGTATTTCTGTTTCCTCCCACATTTAGTGAGTCAAACCAGACAGCAGGTTCGAGTGCTGACGAGTCCGGAAACGTCCGTCCTCCTTTTCTGGGCTCAGATATGAGGGTGAACAACTCATCTGATGGTTGCATCTTTTATTTCAACAAAACAAAACAAAAAAAACATCGTTTAGACATGAAAACAGCCGTCAGTGATGCCACAGCACATCTCTACCTCACAAATCTCAGCTCTTCTTGGTTTAAGTGTGTTTCCTTTGCCCAATTAAGTCATTTTGTCCTCAACAAACTGTCCTGTTATTGTGAGAAAAACTAACTTAAGTTTTCCAAAACAACAACTTAACTGCTGATTTAGAGGTAACGGGGTATAAAAATATTATAGCGGCGACTCATCACATCCTGGCAGATGGTGAAGGAGGAAAATATCATGAGGTTCAGTTCAGGACTCGCCTACATTCAGTGGATGCAGTCGACTCAGTTTATTTATAGAGAATTTTTTTTAAAAAAAACAACAAATGTTTCAGCGCCGGGATCAACGTTTGAGTGCAGCTTGAACATTTTGTTTCTGTTCCTGTCTGTCGTCATCCATCTTGAAACTGTTGAAGAAATAAGAAATAACACTGATGTTGAATTTAATGAAACAGGAAGAATCCGTCAGCAAAACAAGATAAGAAAGGTTTAAAACAGACGAGTTTATTGTGATCAAATTATACTTAAATTTCTCTTTTAAACTGCTGACATTTATACAAAATGAAAAGAGCTGGAACAAAGTAAACAGGTTCGATGAGGGCTGATTGATAAGTTCATGGCCCGAAGCAGAAGAAGTCAGTTTTAAACAATGTAAACAATTATTATTGCAACAGAGCCCCCTCCTACATTTGCTCACTTAGTTTAGCGGCCAGAAATACCACAAAGTTTAGCAACTTTGAGCTCTTCACATGTTCACTCAAAGAGTTCAACTTATCCATCAGCTCCTGAATGTTGCACAGTGTCAGCTTGCAAGAACTGAACTGATGTGATGATATTTAAGATGAAATTCAGTTTTCTCAGCAACAACAAACTTACATCAGGTTTTTACAGGAATTACATGAAGGAAAGATGGAGGCGCTGAAGTGTTTTTGACAAAAAGAGCTTCAGTTAGAATCAATTCGGGGTTATTTTCCTTCTTATTTGCTCCGACCCTTTGTCTCTGAAAAGCTTTTTTTTAAAAAAACTGTTGTATCACAGCAAAGAAGACGAATCATGTTTCACTCGTTACTGAGACCAAACTCAAATCTGCTGCTTTAATCCAGAAGCAAATGACATTGTGTTCGTTTGATAGCTGAGCAGCACTCACTCGGTTTCATTACGCATCTCTTAGCAACTAAGTGAACTCCATCAGCGAGGTCAGCAGCAGAGCTGACGGCGGCGCACAATGTCTGAATGATGGAGAGAAAAGAGAAGGACTTCTAGTTTCAAATCGATTTCACGACTTTGCAAGAACAAGAGAACATCTGCTGACACGAAACAGAAAATCAGCCAAAAGCAGCCGTGACGATTTAAAAAGACTGATTGTGTTTCTATGGACAGGATTTTGTTTTTTTAAAACTTGAAAGAAACTGTTCAGAAAGAAGATAATTGAAGTAATTGAAGAGGTTGAAGTTCTTTACCTCGAGGGAAACGTGTGGTCACCTGTTGGATAAACTTTCAGGAGATTTTTTTGTTTAATTTTGTAAATACTTTGACTTTAAAAACGTGATTAAAGCATTCGAATCAGCTGCATCTCTGCTCGTGTTTAGAGCTTATTAGCAAATATTAGCACGCTAACATGCTAAATTTAGATGCTTAGCAGTGAAAATTATACATCAGTAACACATTATGAGCATGTTAGCGTGCTGACTTTAGCGGTGATGCAACTCAACTACACGACAGTGTTTAGATATTTGTACTTAGGTATTTACATTTTCTGGACTCAATACTTTAACTTCACTTAATTTAGGAGGCAAATGTGTTTTTTACTACATTTATTTACACACTAGTTACTCAAAAGATTCAAATTAACGCTTCAAAATATAATCAGCAGATGAAATGATGTGGTATTGATGATAATAAACCAAATAAAAAGTGATTTAAGCCATCAAATTGTCTCAGCTTTTACCAGCTGCAGCATTAAAGTGATGAACGCATTAATTTATGGGTTAATCACGACCTCTTAAACAGTAAATGTAAGTGTTGGATGCATTAACTGTTTGATGGATGGAGTGAGGTAATGGGGGGGAGGTTAAAAACAGTCCTGATCTGTGAGGGGAAAAATGAATCTTTGTGGCTGCAAGAAGCCACATTAAACTGACTGATGGATCTTTTCTTAGAGCCCGATGAGACGTTCATGTCTCCTCTTCCTCCACACTGACACACAAAGAGAGGACGTCATGTTTCAGGGGGGGGTCATCGATCGGCCCGCTGGGTTGTTTTATTCATTCATTCATTCATTTATTCATTTATTTATTTATTTGACTCACTGTATGTGGGAGGAGGAAAGGAAAAAAAAACCTGTTTACCAGTCGCTCTGTCCTTTCTTTCAGTGCTTCTTGAACATGAATGTTTCACCGTGTCGCGGTTTGTTGTGAATGTGGCGGATTTCTGAGTCTGATAAACTGCAGTTTGTGCTGCGTTCAGAGTCCCTCGTCTCTTTTCATGTCAAATCCACTTTTTTTAATCGGAGACGACGCTCAGGTTTGAAGTGTAGCCGTGCGTCAGACGTAAACAGCTGGGTCTATTTCTGGATTTGTGTTCATGTCAGAATCAAAGGCATCGCTCAATGTGAAGCGGTAACCACGGCAACTGACCGTCTCTCCTCCTCCTCCTCCTCCAGATCCTCCCCGGAGTTCGTATCATCATCGCCAACCCGGAGACCAAAGGACCGCTGGGAGACTCGCACCTCGGAGAGGTCGACACGAACCGCTTCTCTGCTTTGTTTTTTAATTTTCTGTCTTTTTTAAAAAATCTTTTCTGTATTTCATTTTATCTTTTTTGTCTAATTTAAATCCTTTACTCCTTCCTTTTTTCATACTTTTACCTTCCCTTTGCCGTCCTGTCCACCTTTTTCCTTTTAGTCTTCCCTCTTTCCTTCCTTAACATTTATTCATGTGATGCTTTTTAACCTGAGTAACTTGAAAAGGGTCCATTGCACCGCGAGGATTCAGCTGAACTGCTTCAAACTCCACATTTAGACGCGTTAAAAGCCGGAGAGTTCAGGGTTTAAATCAGATTTAAAACAGATTGCGTGTAGCTGTTTTCTCTGTCGACAGTCGGTCATTCGGACTCTCCCCTGCAGATCTGGGTGCACAGCGCTCACAACGGCAGCGGTTACTACAGCGGTTACGGCGAGGAGGTCCTGCAGTCCGACCACTTCAACTCCAGACTCAGCTTCGGAGACACTCAGACGGTTTGGGCCAGGACGGGCTACCTGGGCTTCCTCCGCCGCACCGAGCTCACCGACGCCAACGGAGGTTAGTTTCCTGTCTTGACTGCGTTTCCTCAGCTCGCCGCCGCCGCCTGCTTCACCAACGCGGCCTCTGTCTTTGTCTCTGCGTTTCCCAAACAGAGAGACATGATGCTTTGTTCGTGGTGGGAGCTCTGGAGGAGGCCATGGAGCTGAGGGGCATGAGGTACCACCCCATCGACATCGAGACCTCGGTCATTCGCGCCCACAAGAGCATCATGGAGTGGTAGGTTTACGCTCAGGAGATTAAAACAGTCAACAGTCAATTTCCTGACTTTTGTTGCATTTAATTTAGACTCCGGTTCGTTTAAAGGTTCAAAGTTGTTTGGAAAAGTTCTTGCTGTTTAAAATATGTCAGTTTTGTTCTGCTGCCCCCTGGTGGCCCAAAAATCAATGAAAGCGGCTTTAAAAACAGGAAACGGGTGATGAATCGTGTCTTTGTCCCCCCTCAGTGCGGTCTTCCCCTGGACCAACCTGCTGGTGGTGGTGGTGGAGCTGGAGGGGTCCGAGCAGGAAGCCCTGGACCTGGTTCCCATGGTGACCAAGGCGGTGCTCGAGGAGCACTACCTGATCGTGGGAGTCGTCGTGGTGACCGACATCGGCGTCATCCCCATCAACTCCCGCGGCGAGAAACAGCGCATGCACCTCCGCGACGGCTTCTTACAAGACCAGCTGGACCCCATCTACGTGGCCTACAACATGTAGCCTGAGTGTGTGTGCGTGTGTGTGTGTGTGTGTGTGTGTGTGTGTGTGTGTGTGCGACGGAGAGAGAGAGAGAGAGAGAGCTAGCATGCGTTTGTATGCCGTGCATATCGCTGTTGTTGTTCATTTATTTCCCCAAATCAAGATGTACTGTATTTTTGAACCTGCATATGGTGTGGTCTTAAGTCGTCCGTTTTCTTTAAAGTCGTGTTGTGCCGGTTGACTGATCGCTTGGTTGATTGATTGACTGACTGATTGATTGATTGCTCAGTGGTGGTATGATCATTTTTACACCCCCGTTGAATCTCGTGACCGTAACCAGGAGCTCGTCACTGTAGAAAGCCTTAGGGGAACACTGTGTGCGGGGGCGGCCGCTCGTTCGTCGCACCGCGTGTCGTTTTTCAGAGGTTATAGGAGGTAAAAGTAGAGAGAGAGAGAGAAAAATACTAGAGACTGTGTCTGTCATCATGTCTTACTGGTCGAATCAAAAAACAAAACAAAAAAAAATCCCAGATTTGTGGTATTATTTCAATTAGAGCAGGGGCAGCCAGATTATTGTAAAAATATAAATATTGTACATAGACATAATAATCTATATGGAGAGGTACCTAAAAACACAATGAGGTATAGTAGCCCCTATATGCAGCTCTCTCCACCTGCACCCTGTGTGTGTGTGAGTGTGTGTGAATGTGTGTGTGTGTGTGTGTGCAGACTGTGTGTCTCTGTGTTGTGTGACAGGGACATTTTACATAGTTTTAATGTGATTCACGCACCAGATTTATCTTTAGACGAACAAATAAGAAGCATTTTTTAACGAAGACAACATATAACGTAAACGTGAAAACGCACTGAAAACATCCAAAAAAACACACAACTTAACGTGTTTTCAGTGTTTAAAGTCTAAGCGGCTCAAAGAAATATGTGTATTCATCTTTTAAGTTTTCAAAAGTTGAAGGACAAAATAACCTTTTGAACTATTTGAGAGCAAAAAAAAATAGAAGTTCAATGGAAGTGCAATGTCTGCAATGCAGCAAAACTATAACATGCACAATTATCATCATTTTTCATCTCGACACTCAACCAAAGTTTCATTTCAACCTGTGAAATTCAGTCCCTAAAGCATCCAAAGTATCTCGCAAAGCAAAGTGCACTGTGTGGGGATGAGAGAGGGAATATCGTCGTGACTTTACAGGAGTTTATGAGAAAAATCAAAAGAAAACTCAACAGATTTTCTGCTTGTTTTAGTTCAGACGTCGAAACAAACAGCCACATGTGACACTGTGGAGGAGGAAACTCGTGTAACATCTGCCACTTAATGCATGTAAGTGCTGATTAACTGCAGAAACATCTGGAGGCTGTTAAATAAAAAGGGATCTGTGATAAAGTTTACAGGGAAAAAGCTCATAATGCAGCCCGAAAGGACTAAAACTTCACTTCACTGCAGGGATTTATGCATAAAAGCGTGTGAAGTGACGCTTGAAACTATCACATATGTCAGATGTTTACTTTGGGCCCAGCAACAGGTGCAATAACCCGATTATTTGTTAAATTAGAGCTGGGAAATGTGTCAATATTATATTGTGATGTGAGACTAGAGATCATTTTGGATATCATTGTATCATGATAAGGCAGAAGTCTTTTTTTTGCCAGTTTTTAAGGTTGCATTAAAGTAAACTGATGTAAATTTTCTAAACCAACCAAACTGTTCTGGCTCTTCTCATATTTGTCTTTAACCACTTGGTTTTAACTTCCACATTACTGATGAATATTGAGCGGAAATGATGTGGTTTTGACCGCAAACTGAACAATTGGCTCAAAGACTTCGACACATTTGAATGTTTGCTGCAAACTTGATAAGTTAAAGAAAATTAATTAATAAAGAAAATAGATCTGAATTCTAATTTGATTCAAATAAACTCAGTTAAGAAAGAGATTCAGAGAAAACTAATGCTGTTAATTGTATAAGGAACCCTCTGACTTTGTGTATTAATATTACAAATATCAAAGTTGTGAAGATTCTGTTTCAGCATTTTATTAAATATTCTGCAGTAAAAGTAAATACAGATGCAGGCTTGTCTATTTGAAGAAAAATATGAAAAAATGCACAATTTCCCGTTTCAAACGACCTTTGTGGCCATCCTCATATAAATTTCCTAGTTTACGAGGTGCACCTGAATGCACCACAAAGTCTGCTGTGTGTGCAGTACAGAACGAAACAGTCAAACGTGATTTTAGTCGGATTAACGGATCCACTGACTCTCGTCTGATAACTAAAAGCAAGTAAAAAAAAAAGTGACACATCCTTGAAAACTTTATTAAAATTCATCGCAAAGGTTTCGTGTTTCAGAAATAGTTCGTATAAGTTGATCAAACCAAAAGAGGAGCTGGTTATTTGAAGGCATCACATCTTTATATGGAAATATAAGTCACTGCTAAAAAACAAAAATGACGATAGCAAACATTAAAAAACGTGTCTTTAACATGTCGAACTTTTTCAAAACAAACCCAAACAGAAAAAACAGCTTTTTCTTTTGTTGTTTTTGACCCAAATCGTCCATGAAAAACTTCCTCTGGGCTTTAAAAACTTTAAAAAATATATCATTTTATCACCAAAACGCGTAGAAATCCACAGCATTTATCAGCTCCGTCAACCTGTGACACTTCATGTTACAAGAAAACTTAAATTCAGAGAGTCGACGTTGTTTAGAATAATTCAGCATCATTTGTTTACATTTGTGGATAAAGTATCCAGTGACGTCTTCTTCTTCTTCTTCTTCTTCTTCTTCTTCTTTTTCTTCTTCTTCTCCTTCTTCTTCTTCTTCTTCTTCTTCTTCTTCTTCTCCTTTTCCTTCTTCTTCTTCTTCTTCTACTTCTTCTTCTTCTCATCTTTATCATCTTTTTATCAGAAAACTTTATGCATATCAGAAGTTGCTTAGCGCTTGTTTGGCAAACAGCAGTTTGGGTTTGTTGGTAGCAGCGTAGCGGTCATGTTTCAGTCCCTGTGTGTGTGTGTAGGTGTGTGTGTGTGTGTGTGTGTGTGTGTGTGTGTGAGGTGGAGGATGTTCGATAAGAAGGAAATCCCATCAGAAACCAGAGGACTCGTCTGTGTGTGTGTGTGTGTGTGTGTGTGCAGGGCTGAATGGAAGAGAGAGTGCATGGTGAGTGTGTCTAAATGTGTGTGTGTGAGAGTGTGTGTGTGTGTGTGTGTATATTGTATGTAAATAGTGTTGATTTTGTACGGTACAAGTGTGTGTGACTTGTTTTGTACACATAATAAAAAGATTAAATGACACTTTTATAAGAGCCTGCTATTGGCTCACCGTCACACTATACAGTGCAATAAAGTGCTTTGATTGGCTAAAACTCAGACTTGTTCTTGTTATTGTTATTATTGCTTTTATTTTTATTATATTTATTATTCTGAGACAGTTTTTGACACTGATCATGTGCAACCTGCACATATTTAAACATAAAATTTATGAAGAATTTACAAAGAGGCAAATGTTAAACATGAAATATCACAAGAGTCAAGTGTTTTTCAGTTCAAACTTGTCGACTTTTTCAGTTTTTTGGTTGATTTTTGCTTTTTTTCTGCTGAATCAACCTGAAAAAAACAGAAAAGGACCCGACACCAAACTGCAGTGAGGAATCTGCTGATTAAAGACGCCTCAGTTACTCCTGACCAGGGGAGGAAAAAGTACTTTTAAGTCCTTTACTTCAATAAAAGAAGAATTTTTTTTACCATCTAATAATATTTCATTACAAGTAAAAGTCCTGAATTCAAAATGTTTCTAAAGTAAAACTCCAAATGTAAAAGTAATTCTGTAGAGTGTTATGTTGTTTCAGAGTATTTTACCTCTGGGTTAAGTATCACTGCATCATAACATCATATATGCTCATAGCGGAGCAGAAAGTACAAATATTTAAGCTGCAGTGGATAAAAAAGTATGAAGTAACACAAAATGGAAATACTCAGAGTACAAATATTGAACAGTTGTTGGAGTATTTAAGTGTAGTTTTTAAATAAAGGTGCTTTCTCCCTTTTTTTCCTTTTGTTTTGATGTGCAAATGATTGATGCTCACCAAGAGTAGATCGCCTGATGGGGGCGCAGTCACGTGGCTGCAGTGGTTGACAGATAAGTCTTTGAAAAAACTTTATTAACATTCCTCTGCTGCGACCCTCTGAGGACCCCGGACCAGTGTTTGGAAACCAGTCTGAACTAAATCCTTCTTTGCAGCAGTTCCGAGTTCAGCCGCACGGTGTCACTGTTGCGTCACACTAAGGAAGCTCCTCCACGTCTTGTCGACGGGAGCGCGCATGAGTCCGGTGCGGGTGTGTGCCACGAGACACGCGTGTAACGAACGGGGACGCGCACTCGTTTAAAAGTGAACGGGGAGTGAACCGGCCCCCCGCCTCTCGGTAACTCCGCACACCGGACTCCTCGCGGCTCTCCGCCTCTCCTGGATCCTTGTTCCTGACGGGGGCCGGTGCGTCTCTCTCTGGGCCGCCTCAGGTGTGAGTTTAGCGGACAGGTGTTCGCTTCCCGCCGCCGTTTGGATGAAAGGTCGCTTCCCACTTTTGGACGGACGTTTTTTAAACTCGGTCCGATCACCGCGCGGCGCGCCGGTGAGCGTCACCGCGCGTAAAAACTGCTGAAATCTGACTTCACCGCGCTTCGCCGCACGTGTTTCCTGCCGAGGATGACGGTGAGATGAGCCGCGCTGCTGCTCAGGTGGATGAGATGTGACCATGTCGTTTACGCACCAGCTGGCGCTGCTGCTGCTGCTGCTGCTGGGCTTCACCTTCGCGCACACGGTGAGTCCATGACGCGCTCCTCTTATCACTACCAACTTATTATTATTTCATTAAAATTAAGTATCTTTTTTAAAGTGTGGCGTCAAACAATGTGTCTCAACTTCACAAAAGTCTTTCTTTTTATGTTTCTGACGAGTTTAAAAAGTGACTTTTCGAGTTATTTCTGTAAAAATGAATCAACTCGTTAATCTCCTGTGACTCCGCGTTCAGTGTCATTTGACTTAACAGCAGAATTCCGCCATAATAGTCCCTAAAAATAGCCACACAGTGAGTTTATTGGCCTCCTGCTGCCTGACTTATATTTATAATCTGTTACATTCTGTTGTATTTAAACCTTTTTGCAGTGTTTTCCTTTAGGATTTCTTCGGTCTCTCAGGGAATTATCTAATGATCATATTGTCTTTGCTTCATGTAAACTTCCACTCTGCTGCTCTCACTGTGATTAATTAAATACTGAATGAAACAGCTGTGCGTCTCCTTTCCAAACACGCAGTGATCAGACATTTAAATTCTGCGTTATTCTTCGCAGTTTGACTGTGAGAAAATGTTATTTCTCTCTCTCTTTTTTTTGGCTGCTGCTGGTTCATTTCTCATGTTCAGGTCTGATTCACGCCACATTCAGACTCTGGAGCCTGAAAGCGGGTTTGAACGCAGCAGCAGCAGACAGCTCAAGTGCATGATTAACTTTTAATGTTGTAAAAGTGACGTAAGTGCGTCAAAAATCCGGCGGAGTCTGAGAAAAAACGACTCATTTGGGAATTTTTTCACACAGACTTCACAGATTTTATTTTTTTTTTAAATAATGAAGATAATTTGAATCAAATGTTTGTGTTTTTTGAACCTAAACTTCAACTTTTGGGGGGAAAAAAACGTCCTATTATATTAATTTTGGACACATTTTCCCCAAAATCCAGACAAACATATTCGGTTTTTATCTCCAAATCAATTCCATCATCAATCAAAGTACAATTCCTCCAAAATCTCTTTACTTTTTACCACTTTGTCTTTAAAAAAAAGTGATCAAATCAGCAAAAATCACTTGAAACAATATCTATCTAAAGGTCACAATATATAGAAAATAGTTAATATTGCAGAAGTTCTACACAGTCCAGCATCAGAGTTTCTGTTTTTCAGGCATCCAACTCTCTTTTTAATGACTTTCAGGGAACATTTATCAATAATTTCAGCTCATTGTGGAAAAAGTTCTGTAAAATGTTCAACAAAGAGCCTTTTAAAGTGAGAATTGAATCCTCGGTGTTGCGTTCAGGAACATTCTGCTGCAGAACAGTTTTATTTATCAGCAACCGTGAGAATGTTTTGTTATCAGTGATCAGTTATCAGTATAAGCTGCCGTGTGTGTGTGTGTGTGTGTGTGTGTGTGTGTGTGTGTGTGTTTACATTAAAAACTGTGTGTGAAGGTTAAAAAATCTACAGTTAATGTGTGTTTAACGTCACTTCTGCTGGACAAGATGTAAATTTTTACGCCGTCAGACTTTCACAATCACAAAGGAAATAGGTCAGCTGTGTGTGTGTGTGTGTGTGTGTGTGTGTGTGTGTGTGTGTGTGTGTGATAGAGTATATTAGTGTGTAGAGTA
>JAPZDV010000013.1:2084843-2117520 GCA_029814665.1 Acanthurus lineatus
AAACACGTACGGTAGGCAGAGAGGTCATGACTGATTGACAGGGTATTGATCCAATCATGACAATGCCATTCTCAGCCTGCGCTCATACCGGGTAATATTTGATATTAATTTTAGATTTATATTAAAACTGAAAACACAAAATCAACAACACTCAAGTCATTCAAGTCATCGTGTCTTAAGTCAAGTCATGTCCCGAGTCTTTAACTTCAAAGTCCAAGTCGAGTCTCAAGTCTTTCATTTTTGTCAAGTCAAGTCACAAGTCATCAAAACAGCGACTTGAGTTGACTCGAGTCCAAGTCACAATGACTCGAGTCCCCATCTCTGCTAAAAATAAAAAATATGATAAATAAAGTGTAATTACATTAAATCAAAGCCTCCTTCATGGTTCTGTCCTCTAAAGGTTGCAGTTTGTTGTCCAATAAGCTTCACCCGTGTCCTCGTCGGTGGTCTGGGAGCTCTTTGTGGTCGACTTCGAGGGGGGGCAGCAGCTTGTGGCCCCCCAGCATCAAGTTTGTTGAGCTCTTGGACTCTTGAGCTCTTCAATGTCACTTTAAAGTCTCTGTATTGATATATGGAGGTCACTTGATGCTTTACACTGGAGTTCTCACAATATCAGGCTTTAAATACATGAGTATGTTTCATGGTTTTTGCTGAAGTTGAGTTTGTTTCCTGTTTTATTTCGTGAGTTTTCTCTCAGTTTTGTGCTTCATTCATCTTTATGGATGAATGGATGACGAGTTTCACCAGTTCCTTGTTTGTTTTCCTTCCCTTGTTTATTTCAGTCTGTTTCGAGTCATCACTTCCTCTGCATTTATTCCTCTGTCCTTGAGTCTCATCCTCATTTGTACTCAGTTTAATTTCTGTTTTTTTTCTCAGTTTTTGTCCCCTGTAAGTTTTCATACTTGTGCATCTTTTTTTTTTTTAACGTTCAGTTTATTCGTTTCAATTCTGGTCTTTTTTTGTGTGTTTTTGTGTCTTAATTTAAACTCATCACCCGAAGAATTCACCATAACAGTATTGATGGGTTATCTATGGATATTTGAAAATATATTACAGATTATTAATATCACATTTTAAAAACTTGAACTCATTTTAAACTCAGCAGTGAACCAGTAAAGAGACAGTATAGATATAAGCAGCATAGACTGGTTATAGTTGCATCAAACACCCACTTATCACTCAATCGAATGAATGTTATCACAGTTTATCAGCCTGATAGTTAAGAGGTTTGAATTGTTTATGTTAGTTTTTAGCTATTTCTAACCTTTTTCCATCATTTTTGGTGATTTTGTTTTACTTTTATCCTCTCTGATTCTGGTGAAGCTGTAAAGAGGAAAGTCACTGTCTATGCATCACCAAATCAGTGGTTTCAGTGGTTTGATCGCATCCGCATAAAAATCAGATAAAGATGCAGAAAATCTGATAAACAACATTTATTTCCGACCAGCATTTTTCATGGTTTCACAACTTCTCCTTTTGATGAAAGTTATCAAAAATTTTAAAAATAGTTAAAAAAAAAATCAGAAAATAAAAATTAAGAATGAACAGTACAAATATTACACTGATCTCCAAGCTGCGCACAGTAACTTGTAACTATAAATAAACTCGGTAATAAATACATGAATTCTAACAGCACTGGTCAATTAAATTAAACTCATAAATAATCAAACAAAAAGGCATTTAAAGAAACTAAACATCCTACACAAAGGCATAATTTCACACATTTATGTTCCTGACTAATTCATTTTTTGTTTAATTCAGCCGGTGGTGGAGAAAGAGGCAGGTTTTACTCTTCGCCGCTTCCTGAGAAGGTTTCACCAGCAGGAATCTCAGAGGTGGAGGATGAAGGAGGAGGAGAAGGAGGAGCAGAGGTGGCGGATGTGATGATGGAGAGGAGGGAGGCGGTCGATGAGCGGACTGCAGAGGGAACGGTGGCCTGAGCTTTTGCTTTCCTGTGAAAAAGATCAAAAAGCAAATGAGTTTGAGAGCATAAGTGCAGGACTGAAGGGATTAAATGAGCATGAGAGTAAATCAGAAGTCGTAAGAAACTCACTCGAATGCAGAAATCTTGCTGCGAACCCAGGGAGCGTTGATCTTACTGCAGAAGATACCATTATCTGTCTGAAAGCTGCAGGAACGACAAACAAGAGCAACATGAGTGTCTGAGAGGAAGTAGGTTGAAGATGTCAACTTACAGCAAATATGAAGAAATAAAGCTTAAAAACATGTTGTACATTGATTTAACAGGAGTATTTTAAATGTAAAAAATAAGTTTTTCAGTCTGTATTCTTGTTTTAGTCACACTAAATCTTCATTTTTGAGTTTTGAAGACACTCACATGACGGCTCGGACACACTGAGCGCTCGGTTTCTGGATCATGTATCCTGTGATCGGCTCCATTATCTCCTCATTGTTCACTTTTTTACAGCAAGTCGCCAGTTTCTCACCTAAAACAAACAGACAAGAGTTCAAAAATGAGGCCAGATGTTCTGTAGGATCTCCTGAAGTGCTTTTTTTTTCCTTCAGTGTTTAACCTTACCTGGTCCAGACTCAGCCACGGCCACCATGACCAGGACAACCAGGGCAAGCTTCAGCAGGGCTCCACAGTTCAGCATTTTCACAAGAAGATTTGAGTTAAATATGAGATAAACTGATAAATAATGGATTAAATAATCTTTGCTGGTCTGTCTTCTCGCTCCTTCTTCTCCTCAGAGCTCGTTGAACTGACAGCCGACTGGGCATCGGATACTTAAAGCCGCAGAAAGCAGAAGTGGTCCCTCCGGTTAGTCATGGTCCCACTTTTTTTTCTTCTTCCTTTCTCACTCTTTTTCTGAATGAAAACGGTCGACGGATTTGCGTGATTTCCACGAAGTGACCAGCAGCTCACCAACAGGAAGCACTTTCATCACATTTTTTCAATCGGAGAAGTTAGGTCACAGTTTTTCTTATTAACGAGGGGGATGTCAGGGGTCCCTCACAGGTCAGAGGTCATCTCATGCCACAACGCCTTTTATCAAGAAATTCACCAGAGCAAAAAAAAAAAACCCTCATGAATCAAACTCCAAAACTTAATGCAAACTTTTCACCTTTGAGTGTAAATCTGTGTCCCTTAATGACCAAGAAAACCTAAAAGCTTCCAATAATGGCCACTTTTAAAAAGAAAAAGAGTGGAAAATCTTTTTAAAAAAACTGTTCTCAAAAAGAGGAAGTCACTCTTTTCTTTCATGAAAGATTATACAACCATGTTGGGCAGGACTGCAACCCAGTGACACACAGACATGTCACAGCATGTTCCTCTAATCATTCATTTCCACTGAACACTTTATTGTAGACTTTACTGTTTTAAAGTGAAAATCTATGTCAGAGAAAAAGACATGCATTCATAAATTGTATTTCCTCCCCTTTTCCTGCGATAATGAGTTTATTTCCCCTCAATTTTTCTGTGATATTGAGTGTATGTCTTTTGTTTGCTTGAGATCTTGAATTGTTTATCTCATCTCGAAATAACAAATGTTGTTGGGGTTTTTTGGAGATAATGAGATAATTTTGTTGAGATCTCCAAACTTTGTTTTCCTAAGATAACAACAAAATAATATTGTTATCTTGAGAAAATAAAGTTTCATTTTCTCGAGATCTAAGGGTTTTTTTTAATCTCGTTTAATCTTGAGAAAATGAGATAAATACCTCAGGATCTCAGAAACGGAGAAAACAAAGAAAATGGAGCGAATAAAATGTATGAATGCATGACCACTTAGGGCTTCTGTACAAGGACAATGTACTCAAATTAAACTGAACATGGTGCTGTCTGTCTTGGACAGGTTCACTTTATGTCACCCAAACTAGAATTAAACCAGATGAAGCAGCGTTTAGCTTCTATGTACCACATATCTGGAACAAACTCCCTGAAAGCTGCAGGTCTGCTGATACCTTCAATGCTTTTGAATCAAGACTGAGGGCTTTTCTGTGCACTGCTGCCTTTTATTAATTAAGTCATTATTTCTCTACTGAACTGGAACTTTTATTCTGGAATTTTAAACTTTTTTATTCAGTTTTTAGCATTTTGGCATTAGCATAGCATTGTGCTATAATAAATAAAACTGCCCTGCCTTGTTTATTTAATACATTTAGTCAAAACTGCATTAATTATCACAATCTCTTCAGTTTTCAGTTTAGTTTCTGTTATTAAGTCAGTGGTCTAGTGATCGATTCAAATATATATAGACAAAATCTTCTAACCTTCCCAGACTGGAGATTTAGCGCCACAATCTGTTTGTCTTGAACAACGGTGATATAGAATTGGTGTAATAGAATGGAAATGGGCATCAATTGACATTTTGTGCTTTTTTTTGCATGAAAACTTCACTTCCGTCTCATTTCCTGGCGTCAAAGCGCATCAGCTGATTGGCTGCTGCACCTTGATGGATTCAGTCGTACTATGAGCTCTAAATCTGACTACTGATGTGCGTTTCACTTGACAGGGCAACAAGAAAAAAACATTTACTTAAGGCCAAAGATGTTCTTTCAGTAATCAGTGTATTAAAATATAATTAAGACTAAAAAAAGAGAATTTTAAACATCCAAAACACACCCAGACGCCTCTTTTTATACCCACAGATACTGAGACATGTGTGCACTTGAGTCTGTGACTTTGAGAAAACACTGACAGGAGGCCAAAAGAGTAAACACACAGCTCAATTAATTGTGATTAAAAGAGATTACAGGCAAGAAACAGGAAATGAGTGAGAATTGCATCAGAGTTAAAAAGCAGAACCTCCCGCTTTCACAGACTTTCAACTCACTGTGTTCTTGTAACGTCAGGATGAAAAAGTAAAAGCATCTTCGGCTGCTTGTTTTCTCCGTTTGTCACCAGAAAACAAAACTAAAGATTCCTAAAGCCTCACTAACTCAAACAGACTCACTGATGTCCTGGAAGGTGTTTTTGAGGTTTCTGTTTCATTTGCTTTGTTAGCAGAACGACTCGATGACCCCTGTCGACCATTTCAGGAGGGTTGGATGTGTATCAGTCAGCGATCAATTTGCACTAAACAGAACTTCTCGTCTTCTTTTCTTATCCAGTCCTTAAAGCAAAACATTATTATCATCATCATCGTCGTCTCTGTAAAAAGACTTGGTGTGATTTTTAGGTGTCAAGACCTTCTGTAAAACAAGTTGGGGGTCAGGTGGGTGGTGTTGCACATGCAGAAACTTCTATCAGTGCTGCAGACTGTAACCACACATCACATTACCAAGAAAAGAGGATGAAAAGCTTCGTGGAGGCAGATTTTATGTCTCCAGAGTCAAAAATCTGTTTAATGGACGTAAAGAAATGAGTGTGTGTAGTTTGGAGGAACTCAAATAAAAGCAAAACAATGAATGAGAGATAAAAAAACAGGCCTGATGTTGGTTTGAGGTTTAATATTTTAAAATCAGGTGTCTGCTGCTTTAAAAATGTGACTGGTGGTTTGAAACTGTAACTTAGAGAGTTTAAAAGTTGTGATGTTCTCAAGTTTCTAATCTCTAAAAGCATTTTAAAGCTACAACCATGTTTGTTTTAACACAAGTCGTCCATCTTTGACTTCCCTTTCTTAAGACATGTAACCTCGTGGTCAACACTTAGTGTTTAAGTGTTAAAGTGGAAGAGATGAAAATAAACCAAACTCCCCTCCCCCCCTACTTTCCTTTTGCCCACTTGTGATTCTCAGTTGCAACACACAGGGTGTTTTTCACATGCTGAGTGGCTTATTTTTTAACTTTCACAGAGTTTCCCTACATAAAAATAAATTTAAAAAAAATTTAAAAACTTTTTTGGAAAGGAAATTTTCGCCTGAACTTTATTTCACAACCCACATTTCGAACAAAATAACTTTAAAAGTCAAGTATTGTGTGAGCAAAGAGCTGATAACAGAGGAGGAGCCTGTACTCCTGTACTAAGTAAATGTTGGCCCTTTTGACGTTGTTGCACCTGAAGTTCCTGACGTTTTGAACATGAGCAGCATGGAAGGAATGTGAAACCTTTGTTTGACACTATTTCAAAAACTCAAAGGAATGCAGACAGTTTGTCATTATGAGCTGGAATCAGTTTATCGGCTGAAATTAGCAGAAGATAAAATTTGCTGATTGTGTTTTATCGTCATAGACGTCCACATTTCACCGCAGTGTCTCAGCTTACAGGATTTATACCTGCTGTTTCGGGTCCTGATGTTTATTCTTCTACTTTTACACCTGCTTGTTCACTTCTCAAGCTTTTCTTTCCTCTTTTCAGCGGCTCACATCTTCTGTCTGAATCCATAAAACCACTTCCTTTTCTTTTATTCGATTACAGCAGAGTGAATGTCTGAAATCGTCTGGTTGCACTTTGAGAGAGAGAGAGAGAGAGAGACCATTTAAACCTAAACTCGACCAATTCTACATGCTAATACATTCATAAACAACCACTTTCAGGGTAAAAGATGGAAATGATGAGCCTCTCATGTCAAGAAACAGAGTGGGTGATGAAATGTTTTGTGTCTTTTATCTGTCGAGGTGAAGTTTAAAGGTTTAGAGTCTCCTCTTGGTGCAGACGCTGGGCTTTTTTGAACCCCAGTTTCTCTTTTAAAAATAAAATCTGCATCTCTCTTTGAATTGAGGTTAGAAAAATATCATTATTTTAATTTAAAATGAGACATTTTTGGTTTAAAAAATGTGAGTTTGCCCAAACTGTAAGGCCAGAGCTGCAAACAGGCCGAGTTTCAATGACTCAATGCTAATTAAGGAAGTCAGCACATATTGAAAAGCTGCATTAAAAACCCACAAACTCATTGAAAGATTTGTTATTAAATCCTTTTGGAATTAATCTGCATGCAAATAAGGCAGATCACTTTTTCTGTCCTTTAAGATCCGATTAAGTCAGATTTGATCCATTTCATCTGAATCCTCGTTTTATTTTTTGCTCAGTTTTTTCCATCTCACTCCACGTTGAAATGTGGAGTTGTCCATATAAATCATCAGCTTTAGCTAATAATGATTCCTGCAACACTCAAGAAAAGCTGAAAGCTGCCATGCAACCTTTAGTTTTCTCTAGTTTGTCAACCTCACAGACGCCTGTAGGACGTTACAGTTTGTCTCAGTTTGCATTAAAAAAATAAAAGCAAAATAAAATAAACTGAAGACAATTAAACCCTCAGGTTTCTGAAAACTTCAAAAAAAACTGTGTTAGACCATGTTAGCATGTAATCGCATGTAAGAAATTCATAGATTACGAGTCAAAGTCAGACAGAATTATAAAAACAGACAGGTTTTCGCTGGAAGGGATTTAAAGGAGCCACATTTTACTGTAGAAAATTCATCATCTCATGATTTCCAAGTATTAATATTTCTTTGAAATTGGTCAATCTCTTATTGCCCTGCCTCTAATATCTGCTTAGAGTTGTAAAAAAAAAAATGCAGAAAAGGAGAAGCAATTATGCCAAAGAGTTTCAGAAGGAAGCCCGGGTCATGTGCTGCAATGATCATACCTCAGTTTTTCAGAGGTTACTGTTGATATCAGCATTCAGCCTCTTACTAACACTCAGTATGAAGGGCATCATCATTCACCGGAGCAGACGCTCATCACACCTCCTTCACAGGATGTGATGAAATGACGGCCAGTTTCTGGCAACCAACATGTCAGCTAATCACTGTAACGGCCAGGAAGAAACCCTCTGCAGCAGGTTGAGCTGTGGAAACAGCGGCTGGATGTGGTCAATGTGGCCGGGACACATCAGCATGTTTCACATTTCACACTGTGCAGCTGATAAATCACATGTTTAATCAACAGGATGTAAAATTATATCTTTATAAAAGGATTTATCTCTGTGCTCTGTGTGTATCAGAATGGAAAAGGAAAGACTGGTTGCAAAATACAGTTTTGAAACAAAACAATCCCAGCTGAAGACCGCCGTTTAGCTTTTCTGCAGAGTTTCCGTCCACATCACATGACCTCCATCAGCAGACAGAGTTTACTTAGTTGTTAAGGAAATGGATGTGGTGACACATCATGTGACAACAGAGCTGATTTCACTGATGGACATCCTGAGATATGACAGAGGTGAAATGCTTAAAGCTTTGGCCTCATTGAATAAGATTAAATAAACTTAAAAATGTATTAAAAAAGCCAGAATTGAATTTAGTTTTTTACAAACAACTATTTTCAGGGTCAGGAATGAACTTTAATGGTTGAACTTTTAGGTGGAAACTCTTTATATATATATTTATATTTAGACATTTTTCTACCTGAACACATCAACCTTTCACTTCAGAGACAAAACCTTCTCGAACCTCAATGCACAAACAATAAAATTAGACTTTGCTCGTATAAGAGATCGATTCTTCTCTTTTTAAACTCCTCTTGGGCCTGAATGTTTTCTGAAGCAAATAAAATCAAGAATTCATCTCTAAGATCTCGGTGATAACATGGTGGGTTTGAGTTGCTGTTGTGTTCACACTGAGGCCGATCTGCCCCCCATTTAGACAAATTTGACGAGCAAACTAAACCACAGCAGCTGCCTCCTCAGTACTGATGCTGTCGCAGTTTCAGAGAATCAGATAAAGATCTCAGACTCTCTGTTTGCTCAGTGACAAACTTTTGTGATCGTTGGGGTCTTGAGCTCCAAGTTTGACATTAAGGTTCAACCGCAGCAACACGCATTATGAGAAATTACTCTAAACCTGCAACTACAGATTTTACTTGTTGTCAAAAAGGAAAGTGAAAGCAAGTTGTGAACACATGATCGCCACCTTTACAGTGAACATGCTGAACTTGAGGTCGCTTATTTTTGTTACAGAGCAACACGATCCTTCATATGTCGGCGTGTTTGTGTGTTCACGCTCTTTCAGCTCCATGTTTGGTTTCAACAACCTCCTGAGAGGATTATCTTGTTCTTAAGCTGCATAATCGTTCATACATGAACTGTTTGCCGTTTGGTGCTCAGCAGATGTTGATTTTTTTGCAGCTTTTTCTAATAAAACAGCTGCCTGCTGCAGTTGGAAACAAAGATGTGAAGAGTGTGAGCCAGAAACAAAGTTTTAACTTGATCAAATGTGTCGTAATCCCGTCCGTGAAAACAAAAAGTTTGAGTCAGCAGCACTTTAGGTGAAATCTGACGGCGCTTGTGTTTGTGCATCGTGTGTTTTTCTGCAGTCTTTGTGTTGACTTCAGGCAGGAGAGTCTGCAGAAGCTGTAAATCTTTTCTCAGCTGTATAACTTGTTGGATATATATCAGCAAAACTGAAAAGCTCCTCTAAAAGCAGACATAACCAGCCACACAAACACCATCCTCACCTGAAGTGCCACCAGGAAACAGTCCCAGGCAGCTACATTTCACTGTTTATCAAGACGTTGTCGCCATCGTGTGGGGGAGTGAAGGCCTGCAACCAAATTGTCAAAATGTAGAGAAATAAAAAAATAAGGAAATGTGACACAACAGCCAACCGCACATTTCCACTTTGCAAACTAATAATAACACATGCAGCAAACAAGATGTGATTATTCACGGGGTAAAGCAGGAAACTGGGACTTTAAAGTGAATTTACGCCACTGAAGTGCAATATTAACTAAAGCACTGCCTTCTTTATTTTTGTGTTGTCCTGTGTTTTAAAAGGGCCCTCAGTTAAAATTTAAATACCTTTAATATTTTAATTTGAAATTCTGCTCCCATGTGGATAAAACCTGAATAAAATCAGTTTAATCAAACCAACGCAAACTAACTGACCCTAAAACAACCTGCTAACACCAGTTCAGCATAAAAATGAAGCTGCATCATCTGTCTGGATTTAATGTGAACAGAAAGTGGCAGTTATTTCCTGTTTTATTTTGGTAGGTTGTTTTCATTCTTCCGCCGTAACTTCCTGTTTTCATTCACACTTTGCTCATCTGTTTCTTCTGGACGATCCCATGTGCTCACCTGCCTGCTCACACACCTGTTTTCAGTTTCACTGCCACCTCACTTTGTATTAAAGTGGTTTGTCAGTTTGTCTGTCTGCTGTTTGATCCAACAACCAATCCTCAGGTGAGCAGGTGTAAAGTCACCCAAAAAACCGATGCGAAGAACTGTGAAGTTATAAATGTTTTCTACTCTGAAGATGTTTGTTACTGTTTATTTTATGATGAAAGATACATGAGCACAAGAGGTTCATTGTTCATGATTCATCTAAAGCATTTAACATGCTTTTATTTTGAAAAAAAGAGTTCCTCATACAAAAAACACAGAATATAACAGAAAGTACATATTTAATCAATATAAAATTAGCATATATAGTGATCAGATTTGCATCGGTTGATTCCAGCCATGATTAAGTTTGAGCTCTGCTGGTTTCACATATTGATCACCTGCAGAAAAAAAACTGTCCATCAAAAGGTTTTTTCTCCTACTTTTTATACACTGGAAATGCAAAGTACAGCAGCTAAACACAAGGTCAAAATTAGGTTAAAAATCAGCTTCTGACTTTGTGATATTTATTTTTCTGGATAAAAGTGTACAAAGTTTAAGTAGAAGTACTTCCTGCTAACCAGACAGCTGGACTGGATTCGATGAAGTTGTTGGCAAACAGCTGCTTGTTGCACATCCAGCTGTTGCACAGCGACATGACTTTTCACTTTCAGGTGAGTTTTTGGCCACCTGATGCCAAACTTTAATCCTCCATCAGCTGTTTTTGGTCTCTATCATATCTGACTTTTGTTTTGCTTCAAGCTGTGCGATCAGATAAGTCAAGACAAGGAAGGGAAATCTTAAGTAATTCACAAAATGACCCAAATAATTAGACATAAATATGAATGCGAGTGTGCACAGAAAGCAGATGTGGTCGCTGAGGTCTAGACAGCGAGGAAAAACCCTCACAGAACGATTATTCATTGATTCTTTCAGGTTTCTATTTTTATCTCACTGATTCATCGCAGGAATTCCCATTCATGCTGAGCCGCTACCAAGCTTTGCTCCTGCTCGAAAAATACACTTTAAGCCTCAAATTACAACATTCAGTCACGTTCAAAATCCTTTTAAAATCGCTTATTTGTTTAATTTCTATTACTGAATCAGAAAAGCTTTTGAATTATTCCCAAATGCATGTTATTAAAGCTGTGCAAAATCATTTTAAAATGGATTCAATCATGATTTCTTGGTAAAAAATGATTGTGTAAAGCTTTTTTTACTCCTGAACTTGTAAACACAACTTTTGTCCAAAAATCCTGAAGAAAAACAGTGAAATCTTAAACTTTTGGATTTAAATTTGACCTAAAGTTCATGAACTCATGTGAATCTGATGGTGATCAGTTTTTACTCTCTTGGCTGTTTTTTTTAAATTTTTTAAGTTTAAAGTCTTTGCCGTCGAAATCACCTGAGATTTCAGCCTCTGAGGAAGAGTTGCTATAGCAACAAGGATGATTTCCATCACCAGCTTCCCACCAACCGTCACAGCATCACATCTTTTTACAGATGTGAGTCATTCCTGCCTCCTGTTTGCTCCTCCTGCAGTTTTTTTAACATTTTCACTGAGAAAGTCTGAACAAATTTCATTAATTATTCATTTAAAACATTAATTGTATTTATTTAAGATGCACTTTTCCTCCAGTGTGACAATATTTCAGCTTTATTTTACAGATCTGTTGCTTTATAATGAGAAAAATTGAGACCATATTAAATTTGTACATGTCCAATTATTATTATTTCAGTTTATTTTTGCATGCAATATGTGACATTTACACTTAAAATGTTGTTTTTTGTTCTATAAGCTGTCTTTTTTCTCTATTTTTCAAATTTTATTCATTATTTCCATCGTTTTTGTGTATTATTCCAACATGCAGTGAATCATTTATATTCTTTTCAATGAATTAAATGCTTTTAATCTACTTTATTCTTATTATAGACACTTATATCTTTATCATGTGACCCTGTAGCAGCACAGAAATTCCCCATCACACACACACACACACACACACACACACACACACACACACACACACACTGCCAGCCAAAACTAGACATAATACATGCAGAAAATATGAGTCAGCCACTTTTTAAGTGCGGGATTTATTTTTAGTTTCAGGTTCAAAAAGAACAACTCTGCCATTACTGTGGACAACTTTACAAAAAATCTGTTTTTAAAGCTTTTTTTTAATTAAATAGAAAAATACTTTTTTTAAATCTTAAATAGATATTTTTGTAAAAGAAATAAATAGTGAAATCAACAGAAAATGTTCAGAGCAGCTTCTTTGCAGGAATGTTTGTTATAATGAAACTTCAGCCTCCGGGACCCTGTTTAATAACCCCAAATCAGGAGGGCAGTCGAGTTTACCCTGCAGCGAGAAGGACAAACAGGAAACGTACAATTAGTCCAACAACATCCGATAAATACTGAGAAATGCACTATTTGTTTTGAAAATTTACACTGGAAAGGCCACAGTCATTATACTTAATGGATAATTTAACCTCATGTGTTTTACCCGAGTAATTATCTCATTCTTAGGTATTGAGATCCTTTACTCAAGTAAAAGTAATAATACAACACTGTGAATATAAATGTACATTTTTATCAGCAAAATCAACCTTAAATATCCAAAGCAGGGGCAACATAGAGCTGATTTTTCATAAATGCTTTTGTGTAATTTAATCTATTAAACACATAATTACTAAATTGTGTGTTTTATAACACATGAAGTAGCTGTGAACTAAAGCTGTCAGATATTTGTAGTTTCATACAATTTTTAAGTATCACAACACTGAAATCAGGTTAATATAAGAACTTCAGAGGTGACTTGAGAATAACACTAATGTATTGATTACTGATATGTTTAGTCCAGTAATTTCTTCCTGCTCGTTCTGATCAAAATAACATAGTTTCTAAGTTTAAGTCACAGAGACAAAAGCAGCTTGTCAGAAACATTTTTCCATCTTCAGACCAATAAAATCAGCACAGTTTGATCACCCAGTAGTTAACCTGCTCTGGGCTTTAACATGATTATTTTGTTTGTTTGTTTGTTTTGTGTGACTGACTGATAGAAATCTGATCCCCACCTTCTCCATCTTTTCTTTTAGCCACGTGGCAGCTGGATTGATGCACCACTGTTTGTTCCTCTTGGTTATAACTCTGGTGACAGAGACACAAAACAATTAGACATTTTCATCATCTGAAGGCTCGATCATTTCAAATTTAAACGTCTGTTGTTGGAAATCATCATCACAGATTGCTTTTAGCAACACAAAGAGTCCTAAACAAAGCTCATGAGTGTTGTAACACTGTGTTTCCTCTGTTCAGGATGGAGTTAACAGTGGAGAAAGTGTGTAAAAGTGTGTAAAAGTGTGTTAAAGCGTGCCGTGCTCACAGGAAAGCGTGGTGGTTGCAGCCCTCTCGTGGTTTCTGTTCGTAACAAGCTTTGACTCTCTCGATTCTCCTGGAGCTGACGTTGCGGCAGCAGGGAAGACCTACGATTGGGACGTAGGAATCCACTGAAACATCAGAAACAGAGAGAGAAACTCTGTAATTACATCAATAATTATTAAACCAGCATTACAACAAGAGTGACCTGCCAAGACTCAGTGAAGCTGCGGTTAAACCTCTGATGTCTGAATCAACTATTCAGGTTTCATCCTAGTTTATCTGTTATGATTTAAGCATTAGAAACCTTCTTGACTTTTAATAACTTCCTTGATTTTTTTATCTACACAATCACTTTTGTAAAGCAAACATGTTTTAGTATTTAAATATGTGTTGTCATACTCGTTTGTCATCTTTACTCTGAAAACTGGTGAACATGACCAAAACATTCAGCAAAGCAAATGTTAAAACCTGATAAAGTGGCATTATTACATATTGACTTGAGACCACAGAGGCTTCAGGAGTCGGAAAGTTTTTTCTTTAAGTGCCTTAAAATACTGTTTTTTAAGCTACAGCTGATTTTCATTATATCCATGTCAGTAAATAGGGAAAAAAAGCTTGTTATTATTTCTCTGAACCAAATTTTACAGTTTATATTCTTTGCTTTGCCTGACCAACGATCCAAAACCCAAAGACTTTTCATTTATCTTATACAACAACAACAAGCAGCAATTTCTCACATTTTACAACCCAGAGCCACGAAATATATATGAAGTTTTGCTTGAAAAATAACTCATTTAAATGTTACAGATGGTTTTCCCCAAACTGTGCACAGTTTTGCAGAGTTCAGTTTTACCTTGTGTTGCAGAGAAGAGCATCACCACAGCCAGCGTGAGCAGGCAAATCCAGCGGCTGGCAGAGAGACTCGTCCACATCTTCGATCTTTGCACGGCACCAAAAAACTGACTCTGGATCTCAGCTGTTAACGACTCCGACTTTCCAAAGTCCAATGATGAATGAACCAGAGAGGTGTGATCTTATATACGGCAGCTTCATGCAGGAAAGAGGAACTGCTGTGGTCATGAGGAATAGGCTTTTTTGCTAGAAATGGAAATAACCACGCTGCAGAGATGACAAGACGGGGACGAAGACTCACACGCACAAAGAGGGTCGTGGAGTTTATCCATCATGTCCATATATGTTCAACATCCGTCCGGGATCTGCAGGATTCATCGTCCTCAGAGGTGATGCTGCCGTTTCTGTGGTTTAATGTTTCACCGACGCTTGAATCCAAACTGAACACTGACTTTTGTCCACTTTTGGTCTCCAGGTTGTTTTTTAATCCTGCTTCAGTCAATATGCAACAGCTATGAGTCCAAACACATAATAATATAAATAGAAAATAAAAGTTACAGGCAACTTTTAGTGAGAAATGGTTAAATGTCAACCAAACAGGAGCTCTGTGTGGTCAGTATTCACAGATGAGGTTTAGGTCATTGAAGCATTTCTTGTGGGCAGATGAATGAAAGAAAGAAAGAAATTAATAACAATTCTTTGTCATTTTTACCTTTATGTCGGTTTGTTTGTTTGTTTTGTCAGTTTGCAAGCAAACTCGTGGAAAAACCACAAGGACTTTGCCTGCAGGGTCGACAGGAGAAGCACCTTTCATGTAACCCAAGCTCACTTTGGTCAAAGAAAACAGGCAGAAAATAAAAGCTTAGCTTAAAAACAAGTCATTTAGAAGATCATAGAGCTATTTAGATACCCGTTAATGCCAACAAGGAAAGAAAAGGCCTTAAATGTAATTCAGATTCAATTAAACCAAAGAAAAGTCATATAAAACCACATGAGATCAGGACAAAAACATAAAAAATCTAAAGTATATTTGCATGATAATGAACAAAAGATGATGCTGACCAGAAACTAAGAGGCTCTGAGTAAATCCAAGATTTCAGCTCTTTTAATATTCAGTAAATATTTTCTGTTTTGTGCAGTTAAAATCAGTATCATCACTCAGATCTGCATATTCTTCATAATAATACAGCAACTTCTGTCTAATGTCTTCTGGTTGGGAGTTACAGACTTCAGGGAGAAATCTATCAGGAAAAGGATAAATTGGATAAATTGTTTAATGATCTTATCGTTTATCAGTTTTTGGTTTATCAATTCAGTGGGTGGGACGTCAGAACGGCTCACGTTTCCTTGGTGTTGTGTGTGTGAACAGAAAAAAAAGGGGAATCACCCAAAAGTCATGAACCTGCTCAGAGACACAATACTCATCGTCTGACGGACCAGCTATTCTTAGAAACAGCTGTTACCATAATAACCTGAAAAAAAACAGTCATGAAGGCGTGAGAGGCTGCTGAAAACCTTAAAAGAGGAATTATTCACATACAAAGGAATGCAGCCGCATCTGAAATACATACGAAATACATCCGTGTGCCCTTTAACCTGCATTTGTGTTGCAGCTCAGAGGTCCATTTATTCTGCAAATGGGACGAACTGTTAAGGTTAATTTATAGAAATTGTAGAGAAAAAATAAATGTGACACTTAAATAAAATAACTTATAAACATGTAATAACTTGTAACTTAACATAAATCAGCTTTTTTTGTATTGAAATCACAAAAATCATTTTGTTTTGTTAATTAATTAATCCTGAAGTCACATTAACTTGAACACAGTTTGTACGATCGCTTATGATTTCAGCTCTCACATAACTTTATAACTTTATATTTGTAAAAAAGTGACAGAAATGGCGGCATGCTTTGATTACAAGAGGGAATATTTAAAAGATATGTGCTGCTGTTATTAGAAAAAAACCCTGAAATGCCTTGATTTTATTCATCCTGACATTAACTGTATGGAGTTTGAGTGTCTTTGCACATTACTGCAACTTTTTTGATGCAAAATACACTCAATCAGTCAATTTCAGAGGGATTAATGAAACAAATTTAGTCTAAAATACATTTTTTTAATACAATTCACGTCTTTCTTCATTTTGTTTCTTCTGTGCAATAAACAGCCTAAACCTAAAAACGTTTAATTTACTGTCATCAAATACAAATAAAGCAACAATTCTTCAAGGTTATAAAGCTGACACTAGGGTAATTCTGTTAATTTTATTTGAAAAAACAGAGACAAACATGATTAATAGACTAAAAAAAAGCCTCTTAGTATTTGTCTGTGAATAGATTTACTGATTAATTGACTCATGATTGCAGCTGATATTTAATTGAAAATATGAGATATTTTTAGCCCTCAAAGTGGAAAGTCCCTGCTGGTCAGCAGCCTCAAGTCACCATGAGCGACCAGACTGATTGCATGATAAAGAGAAAAAAAAAGAGGAAGTATAAAGGCGATAAGAGCCGGGCGGATGCTTTGATAGATGGTATCAGTTCGCATCATACTTGTGTGTCACCTTTCCTCTCTGAATGTCTTCGTGTGGTTGCGGGAGTTGAGCTATTTTTTTAATAGATAAGCTGAACTCGCCAAAGACTTGAGTTCTCTCTTCTTCTTCCCCCTCCCCTCTGTTTCACACTGCTTGTTGTCAGATAGCACATCACAGTGTTTTCATCCTTAAACCACATTATCACCGCTTGTTCAAACATAATAAACAGGGACACAAGTTAGTTTGCACTGTTACCCACATACACCATTTCAGACATGTTGGGTTTTTTATAATGACTAAATAGTCACTTTTTTTCTAACCAAATTTGAGTTCTCTTAGGTAAAACACTAGAAATTAAAGTTAGTATCTTTCAACAGGATCACATACTGCCACTTGCATTTTACAGGGTTTGTTTTGCGACTTGTGACCTCAAGGCCAGCACAAAGTTCAGGCCTTCATTTCTGCATTACTGAAGAATCAAAACTGAAACTGTTAGGAGAGATGAACATGCCTCCGTAGGCACAAAAACTGGTGCAATTTAATGCCATGTGCTGTGCAGTAATGGGTGACATAAGAGTTTAGACTGCCCCCTGTTGTCTGGCTGCAGTATGGATCATAAATTTCCCCTCAGGGTTAAAATATGAGACATGACACAAAAAAATAGATAAGAATAGTGAAAAGGAGGAGTGCTTTGTTTTTACAAAAAAGTGTCTGTTTGTGTAAATTTATTGAACATAAATGCAAAAAAAAATTATTAGAAATGTGTAACTGCTGGCCCAGTATAGCAGTTAAGGAGTGCTGATTTTTGTTTTTAATATCAATTAATCTACTGATTATTTCTTAGAATAAATCGATTATTTGCTGCACAAAATTTCAGTTATGTCCTGGTTAATTGATTAAATTTGGATGTATTTTTGTAATGTGCTGTATTTAATAGGATAAATCTGTTATATCTCGCTAATTAAAAACAAAAACTTTGTGAAAGTAGCCTACTTTGTCATTTTAAAACGCATAACTCTCTTTTACAGATCCATTATGGCCTGTACATGGTCTTTAAACTAACCGCGTTCTGTGTGTGTGTGTTCTCGCGAGATTTGAGTAACAGCGCCCCCTTGTTTGTGTGTGGGAAAACAACGGGAGGTATGAGGAATACTCCGCGGCTAACGATAGCAAGGTGCACAAATAGAGATTTAATTCACTTTTAGTCTTCACCGACACCCTAAAGGTGCCCCAAAAGCTGCTGGAGGACGTAATTTCGCCTAAACCCTCGATTTTCCTGCTACACTCCGCCGAGGCGAGAACCACAGAGTCCCGCTAATCCCGAGAAGAGGGACGCGGCCTGCTTTTGTAGCCGGCTTCCCGGTGCAGCTCAGGCGGCCAGCGCTGTCACGAGAGCGCGGTGCTTCCGCTGGTTTATTTTTCGTCACACCGCAGGAACCGTCGGAGCTTCAACATTTTTTTTTTTTTTTTAATTTTAATCACCCCGAGCCTCTCCGCTACAAATTTCCCTTCACATCGACGTGCAGCTTTTTGGGCTTTTCTTCCTAAAGAAGAGCTTTTCACGTCGGGGCGGCCTGTTTTGTTTTCGAGCCGCCTTGAATCTCCGTGAACAATAACACAACCATAACGAGCCTGCTGGGGCTGCACCGCCGCGCGGAGAGCCGCCGCGGAAGCCTCGGCGCGGGGTCGTAAATGCGTCCTGTGATACCCCCTCTGGCATGGACGTGAAAACCCGAGACGAGCGTGCATGCGGACTATGGATTTGCCAGGGGAAATCGTTTCAAACCGGAGCACTTTGTCACGAAGACCCCCGTTTGAATATCGGAGCCGCCGCCGCTGTTGCTGCCGCCGCCGCCGCTGCTAGCTAACCAGCTGCTGCAAGTAGCGTTGACGTTAAAAGGCCACGGACGGAGGAGAGAGCGCCGCACGATGCTTTGTGTTGTCACGGCTCGCGGATTGTGTGGAAACAAACCGAACCGACTCGGATGAGCCTCGGTTTGTGCGTGCATGCTCGGCCTCCTCGTGACTGAACGGATAAACTTCCCGATCGAAAAGCAGGAGGACTTTCAGAACCGGGACTCGGGCACCGGGGATGGATTGGATGTGACTTGGGATGAATCACCCCGATTGCTCCCTGCACGGACCGCCACGCACGAGGGGTTTACCGACGGCGAACTGAAGCCTTCACATCCATCTATGCTCTCTTCAAAGCCACCGGACTCCTTTGACAAAAACGGTGATTTTACCTCGCGGATCACGGGAGTTGCGGGGGGTCTTCCGCTGCCTCGTTTGATCGGTTTGTTTGTGTTATTGTGTGTGTTTTAACGTGCTAATACATCTTAACGGACCGGACCGGACTGGAGCACCGGGACAGGCAGCTGAGATGAACCCGGTGAATGCGACCTCTCTGTATGTGTCCGCGAGCCGTTCGGTGCTGCAGTGCGACCCCCGAGACCCCCGGGCCCTCGCGGAGCTCTGCAAGCTGCTGCCGTTTTTCCGCCAGTCGCTGTCCTGCTTGGTTTGCGGTAAGTGTGCGTGCATTTAACTATATTTTTTATTTTATTTTTTATTATTTTAATGTGATTTTAAAGCGGTGTAAAGGAGTTTATTTGGTGATGTGGATAAACGTGCGTTGTTGCTCGCAGTGGGAGCAAACCTTTAAATAATGGTGCTTTCAATTACAGTCGGAAAAATCTGAACTACCTCTGGAAATGATCAATGCTGAGCGAATATCAGTGGTGGGAAACACTACATCACATTTGTTGTGGTTTTTTACCCAAGAATAAGTTGAATAAACACGCTTTACGCAACTTTTTCAGCAACTCCAGCTGTATATCGTATTAATATATTAAGTTTTATGTTATCATAACTTAACTGGAGTCTAAGCTTCTAATTATTTTGCTCAAAATAATATGAACAATGTTAATTTTTTAAAACTATAACGTAATGATTCTCACACTTACAAAAATGCACAGTTAATCTACCAAGTACTTTCTCTTTGTAAATATTTCTGAGAACAGTAAAAGGATAATTAGAAAAATTGTAGAAATAAAAATTCTGAGATTTAAATAAAATAAAAGCCTAAGTTTATGTATTATATATAAGCATGTGTTGTGTTATGTGTACTTTAGTAAAGTTCAGATACATCGTGATCAGTAATCTCTTAAAAGTATAAACCTGTATAGAGTCAAATGTGTCAAATTTGCTTAATTTGCTTTTCTTAAGGCTTAAAGTGCAAAGAATAAAGCTGCGGACATGACATGATTTTAAATAATCCGATTCACCTTAATTCAAGTTAGGTTGCCTGTATGAGATCTAAAAAGTGCACTTTCCTGAGTGCAGTGAACGCATCATATTTCGCAGCTACACCCATCATGACACACCCCCCTCTGCGTGCTGTTTGGCAGCATCGGGGCGTTTCTCTGTTTATACTGTTGTATAACAGCCCTCCACATATTGGATATTATCCATCAAATGTCTCTCTCACCCTCATCATCACTAAAAACACAACACCGTAAAATATGTGGACATTAATAACAGGAGTGTGGGAAAAAAAGCGGGACTGACTCCAATGTTTACTTTTATCCTTTAAATTTATCCTCCTCCAGTGTCTATTGTTATGCAACAAAACACCAAGCCTTATGCCTCATATATGAAAACATACTCGGCAATTAAAGCGATTCTAACTACTTATAAGTTTTTATGCTCTACTTTAAACATCAGTGGCTCTTCTGTACGAGATAAATGAGATTGTAATTTAAGCGAGGGAGCATTTCAGTGGTCAGTCTGGTCATGTTTGGTTGTTAATAAACGTCATCTTTGATTTATTTTGGTGTGTAATGTTTGTAGATGGTTTTCGCCGCTCATACATAATGCATTAACTCTCCCTCAGCCACAGTGTTTTAATATATGGTTCCCTTTGAAGGGAATACCTCCTGAGGTAGCGTTGATACTGAGTATTGAGAAGAAGAGCGGCTCAGATATCGATTGCTCCTCCGCCTCCACTGTACAAGTGATGGATGAATACCAAAGCAGTCCATACGTCGTGGTAAATATAGACTCTCTGCAGTTGCGTGGGATTTATCAGACATGCAGTTCAGAGTGTGTAAGGTTGTTTTTTTTTTTTCTCATGAATGCACCTTCAGCCTTTTTTTTTTTCCTATCTGCAGCTGCACTTCTTAGCAACCAGCGTTGCTAAGGAAGCCCCTCTGAAAGAGTGGTTGTCATCCAATCTGGCAGGTTGCCAGGTACCTCTTAGGTTAACAAATGTGTATCAGTCGAGGAAGCGAATCGTTTTTCAATTCACGACATTCTTAGATTATGTTACACTGACAGTTTTTAAAACTTAGTGGAGATTAATGTTTTCTAAGTTCGTCTCCTCCCCTCCTGTCTGCAGGTAACCTGCTGCAGGACCCCATCGCTCCCACCGACTCATCATGTCAGCATTACGTCTGTCGAGGCTGTAAAGGTCAAAGGATGCAGCTGAAGCCGTCCTGTAGTTGGTGTAAGGACTATTCCCGCTTTGAGGAAAACCGGCAGCTCTCCTTGCTCGTTCACTGTTACAAGAAGCTCTGTCTCTACATCACCCAGTCTCCACTCGCCCCCCACATAGCCAGCGCCGCCAGCGACTCGCCCGACCTCCAGGCCATCCTCAACGAGGGCCTCACGTTAGCTGAGAGCGAGCCGGAGGTGGAGGACATTTCAGACTCGGTTGGTCAATCGCAGACGGCCTCCACCTCCCAGTTGGTTCAGCATAACGAAGCTCCGCCTACGAAGGAGCTCAAGGTGGAGGAGCTGAGCTCCGTCAGTGTGAACGGGCTGCACGATTGTAACGGCCTGGTCAGTTCGGACACTCTGCAACCCATCACCATAGAAACAGGTGGGGGTGTTGCAAAGCCGGACGGTTTTTCGGACGAAATCCCGGTGTGTGTTAGCGTCACAGGGGCCGGGGAGGCGGGGCTTTGTGACATTAGCTCTTTCGGGGATGACCTGAAACACGGCGGGGGGCCGTTGTTGTTGAGTGTTGAGGAGGTTCTTAGGACTCTGGAGACCGACGCTGACCCTGACCCCACCCCTGAGCCGAACCCCCAGCAAGACTGCCACCACTCTGTTCATCAGTCCAGCCTCAACGGGCCTCACTGCCCATCTGGCCCCGACTCCTCCCGCCTCATCCCCTCCCTGCCCCGAGAGAACAGCCCTCGCCCCCTCCAGCCTCACCCACAGCCCTCACTGCAGCCCCCCCTTCAGCCTTCCACAGTCGTTCCCCACGTCCCCCCTCTGTACCACCGCAAGCGCTCCCGCTCAGAAAGTGACAGTGAGAAGGTGCAACCCCTCCCCATCTCCAGCCTCCTACGAGCGCCTCCCCTTGGTGCCAACAGCTCCCCCCATCACCCTAACCCGGGCACCACCACCAAACAGGAGCCCAAGTTCCCCGCGGCCACCCCCCACCCACACCTGGCTCCGGTGCCTAACGGTGGTCCTCCCAAAGTGGGCAAGACTGTGCTCGTCTCCAACAAGGCACTGAAAAAGACTGTGGAGCACCACGGGGGCCCCAAGAAGGCTTACACCAAAGCCAGGCAAGGGGCCCCCAAGCCGCGTGCACAGCCCCGCGACAGAATACCCCAGCACCCCCACGCACACCCCCTGACACACCCACCTAGCCCCTCTAAGCCACTGTACAAGAAGCCAGTGGAGAAGAAGGGCTGCAAGTGCGGCCGGGCCACGCAGAACCCCTCGGTGTTGACCTGTAGGGGGCAGCGCTGCCCATGTTACTCCAACCGCAAGGTGAGAACAGCCTCCTTATTTACACCCCCACCTCAGTTAAACACGCTGTTTTTGTTTTTTTTTATTGTTTCATATTGATAAATGATCTTATTTCTGCTTGTTCTGGAGCTTTTGACCATAAACCACAGTCTTCATCAGTCCATTTAGGTTCTGTTGTTATCGTTCTCTGGATGATCTGTCGTGTCGTTGACGTTGATTCGACCGTGTTGTCTTCCTCAGGCGTGTCTGGACTGTATCTGCCGCGGCTGCCAGAACTCGTACATGGCGAACGGGGAGAAAAAGCTGGAGGCCTTCGCCGTGCCGGAGAAAGCTCTGGAACAGACTCGTCTCACGCTGGGCATCAACCTCACCAGTATCACCGCGGCGGCCCTCCGTAGCCCGGCCACCAGCTCCCCAGGCAACACCCTTCTCAATGTCACCACAGCAACGGGGGCCCCCGTCACGGCCACCTTCCTGTCGGGGGCAGGACACGACAACAGGGGCTTTGACGATTCACTGGAGATGCGGTTCGACTGCTGAGGTCCCGCCCCCCTTCCCCCCCTGCGGTCGGTAGTTACGCACATTCCCCGCCCCGCCAGCTTGGGCGTTAACCATCTGGGCGTGCCAGGGACCCGCGGTGGCGAAGCCAGAACAAGGCAGCTACAGTGACAGGCGATAGTGAGGGTCTCCAGCTGTAAGCTGAGGGACGCCCTCCACCCATCGCCCGAAACTGCACCATGCTTGTGGTCTTGCATACAGATGCAGCGTGAGAAGAGAAGAAGAAGGAGAAGGAGGAGAGAGGAGATGTAGCGTTACTGTACGTGAGGAGATTTCATTTCAGTGGAGATTTATTTTTGTTTTCTTCTCTACTATGGGTAAAGTGTAGAGCATGTTGTGTAGCTAAGTTGGGAGTGTTGACCTGGGTCACACACCTCTGTGTGTGTGTGTGTGTGTGTGTGTGTGTGTGTGTGTGTGTGAGTGCATGTGAGCGTGTATGCGTGAGGGGAAGCGTTTGGTTTGGAGATGAACCTTATTAGCAGGAACGGAGACATCATCATCATCATCATCATCATCATCATAAGAGACTGGTGTAATTTATATAAAAGAAAGAACTTTTTGTACATGGAATCATCAGTTTCCATTTAAGAAGACATTTTATGATATATTTTATAAGTTACAGTAAAAAAAAAACCCAGTGGAAGCCGGTGCAGGAGCAGAGCTGCATTCAACCAGAATGTTTTCACACAGGTTAGAAGGTAGATTTGTATTTTGTAAACTCTGCCAGAAATGAAACACGTGATCATGGAATTGAGTAGACGACTATCAAAGACCCCCGAAGAAACGACGCGAACGTAACTGCTGTAAGTTAAAACCATTTACAACAATGCAATACTTTAAACCTTTCCCTGCGAGAACCGGGATGTGAATCTAACACCAGCCAAATGTCAGTCTGAATTTTGTCTGTTGAATGTTTTTACTCTGTGAGCGACTCTCAGACACCCGAACGTTGTTTTTGTAAACTTAAAAAAAAACATATAAAACTGATTAAATTTGGGAGTAAAAACCAACCTTTTGTGGCTGGTTGGAGAGAAAACTTCAATCTCTGGTTTGCTGATTGATAAACTGAGGATGTGAGTTAACCTTTGTAATCATTTGTGTGTTCATGTATTAAGCACTTTTCCCACTTTTTTTTTTACACTGGCCACACAGTTAAAAAAAACACTTTTTTCTTTCTTTTGCTTCTGTTCTCACTTGTGTTTAAAAACTCTGGTTGACTGCAGGCCCTGCACATTGTTATTCACAAGTTTTTGGTTTCTGGAAGCTACACACATGCTGCTAAACACCACAAAGGACTCAAGAAGGAGAGCGCACCTGTTTTCCTTTTCTTACTGTCTGTTTTTTTTTTTGTTTTTGTTTTTTAATAAGTTGCGTTAACAACATTTGCAGTATTTATTGGATGTCTCCTAACATAAGTTACATGTCGGGCGTCGGTTCTGCCCTCTCTGCCTCTCGAGTCTGTCGACCCAGTCTGGACTTTTTTCTGTCTCAGTTCAGTTGCCGTCTCCTTCTTAGTGTTAGTTTCTGGTGTCTCCAAATGGTTTTTTTTTTTTGTTCTCCCTCGGGGCATTTAAATACCTGTAATATAACTGTAACATATTTCCACAAAAAAGAAAGAAAATCAAAAATTTACCAAGTGTTGTGTGATTATTTGTCTTCCTTCCTTCCTTTTTTTTTTTTTTTTTTACCTCAAAGCGTGGACAGTTTTCCCTGCACTGCTGTAGGTAGACACTAGGGGGCAGCATGGACCTTTGCGGTGTGAATTCAGCTCAGCACTGTTAACACCCGATAATCCACAACAAACCACAATAAAGACAAATCAAAGGTCTTCAGCTGTTCAACTCCTGCAGTTATCTTCATGCAATATTGTTTTTTTTTTCATTTCAATCATTTAATTGAATGAAAAGACTTTTAAAATTATCATCAGGACATTAGTAGTAACTTGCACAATTAGAATTATGATTTAATATAAAGTCAAAGCTTCTGCAGGCTGATAATGAAATCATCTAGTTTAGATGAAGGACTGATCCGTGATATTTTATGAGGCTGTTGGACTGAACTCCCACTGCTGTAATATCTTGATTTGATCAAACCCAAAAATTCACCTCACATCTCCTCTGCAGTGCCCTGCCATCTATTCACCAACTGTTTCCAGTTATCCTACCTGAGATTGTTTCTGCCTTCCTTAAATTCAGTAAAAAAAATAAATCAGGTTTTTAGATTTCATTCCATATCAGATGTACAAACCATGACCATTTCTTAAAATCAGTTTTTATAAAACAAAAAAAACAGTGAAAACTGAAGAGAAACGTAAAGAACTGAACCATAAATACAAAACATTTTAATAAGCTTATATGTTTGTTTTTTTAAGTTTAAAGAGGTGGTTTTAAAGATTTGTTTGTTTTGTACTGATGATAAGCTAAAGATCACATGACCAAGAGCAGTGAAAAGTAACTCAAACACTGTAATAGGATACAAATTCAAGGTACTTGTATCGGGTATCTCCATTCTATGCACCTTTAAAGTTCTGCTCAGTGAAATCTTAGAGGCAAATGCTGGATTTTATTACTCCACTACATTTCTCTATCACTAGTTACTTCTCAGGCTGAAGTAATACAGATGTGTTGATGAACTAAGGAACGATGTTTCTCCTTGTTCAGAAAAATTAAGGATATCAAAAGCCTCTTAATTGAACTGGAACATAAGCGGAAAACAGTTTTTTTGTTTTTCTGATTTTCTGAGCTCATGAAATTTTTTGTTTCACGAATTTAATGTTTCATAACTTTATGGATTCGTGGTCCTCAGAGGACGGCCAAGCTCCAAACGGATGCTGATCCTGTTGAATCTGATGCTTCGCTGTGGATGAAAGTAACTAACAGGATGTAAAGGAGTTCAAATGAGCTGCAGCTTCAACATCTGCAGCAGGAAAATGCAACAAACACATGAATTTAGCAGAACAACATGAATATTTTTACTTTTACTTTTAATCTTTTAACTGTAAATTTTGCATTTACTTTGGTTAAGTTTTAAATGCAGGCCTTTAACTTGTAGTGGAGTTTTTTCAGTGTGGTATTAGTACTTTTACTTAAGTAAAGGATCTGATTACTTCTTAACTGTTGGCTGATCAACAAACTGTACATAACAGGAAACAACGTCAGACTCCCTGAATGCAAAATGTTTGGTTTAAAAAAGCATCGTGAACTCAAACACAATCAAACACGTCCTTTGTTTGTTTTTTTTTTAACAGTGTCTTTATTTCACATATTTACATACAAAAACTCCTGATTATTTACATTCACATTTAGCTTTGATCAATCAGATTTTGGTTTGATTGTGCACAGGTGTGTACTGATCTGCATGCAGGTGTGTTCGAGGTCCAGGTGACACAGGTGACCTGATATTCCACACGGAGGCCGAACATAAAAGGTACTGGCTGCATTTACATTATCATTTATGCTTCATGTTTGGTCCTGGAGTTCAAATTTCCCACAATTATCTTACCAACACTTGAAAAAAGAATTAAAAGAAAGTATATACATTGGTAGTAATAACAAGGAATTAAGGAGAGAAGGGTCTTGTGTTGTGATATTTACAAAAGTGCAAAAGTCGATGTTGCGTTTATGTCATATTGGAAAAAACAAAGTTGATGTTCTGTTGCTGAAACTGGATGAATCAGTGAATTTAACTTTGCTGGAGAGTTAATTCTTGACCTTGATGACAGTAGTTTGACCCTGGAGCTCTCAGCGACATCTCACGGCCTTAATTAGCAATTAACTTAATATCACATGACACATGAAGTTGGTCACATGACCACGGGGACGTAGGATCTGAGCTGATGAAGCCCGTTGATGTTTTTAAATCCCAGGAAGGATCTGATAACTTTCAGACTTTTTTTAGCCTGTTTTGTTAAATAACTTCTCCCCAAATCAAGAGTGAACCCTCAAACTCAGTTACATGAACGGATCGTTCCAGCTTCCAGTCAGTCAAACACACAATAATCAATGATTTTGGTTTTTAAACGTCCTTGGGCATCAGTGGATTTACTGCCGTGTTCGCCACAATCACATGGATGACAGATGAGCCGCAGAAGAATAATCCCATACTTCTGCTGTATGCTCATGCGTGTGATTGTTCTCCGAGGTCTGCATGTCGCATCTGCAGTTAATCCAGCGTGACACGAAATGCCCAAAACTACCAGTCATTAGGGAGCATTGAATGCACCATTTGGAGACCAGTTATGATGGATGAGCCGACGTGCTGGAAGACTGACAGTAGAAACAGAAACTGGGGTTCAATCGCCAACAAAAACACAGCAAAGAGTCTGATGTCTGTGGTTTTTTTTTTTAAAGTTCACTGTAAAACTGATGGAAGAAACGGTGACGAAGTTTCACCGCCAGAAACCGCCGATTCAAGGTCTCACTAAGGGAAAATGAAGAGTAGACGAGAGTTCACAGAGTTCCACAACCAGAAAAATTTTTAAAAAACACAAACTATAGCACAATATTTACATCCTAACGCAAAAAACAAATGAAGAAAATAATCAAACATTTAAGTGGGAAATGATCAGAGCTTCATACAAACAGTTCTCACAGGCAGAATCCAGTTTTTTAGTAAATAATAAATCAACTCACATCTGCTATAAAATTAATAAGATGAGAAAAGCGAATTTTTAAAAAAAAAATTTAAATCCGACTACTTTCCTTTCCTGTAGGTGGCGCAGGTTAGCATGAGTGGATCTAAGCCCTAAAATGTCCAAACAGCACCCCCTAGTGACGAATCCATTAGCTGTTAAAGGTGAGTTTGTTCATTTGTGTGTCAAGTTATAAACCAATTTAACAGATTTTAAGCAGATTTTGGTTTATTTCTCATGAGCTGAGTTTTAGTTGCACATTGTTGGTAAAGCGAGTGCAAAGACGTCAAAAATTTCGGACATTCAGCAACTATGTTGACCTCAAACTCAGCGTGATACTTTGCATTCGGGCTTCACGTTACGACATCTACCTGCTTTTGTCGTTTGCATTTTTTCTGCACACACTCTGCTTCAAAGATTAACTGTGAAAAAAGTCACAAAAACAGTAAATTAATACACAGAAGCAAATGATGTGATGAATCGTGATCGTAGAAAAATGCAGCGAAAAATGAAATTTGAACAAATAAACAGAAAGGAAGCAAAAAGGCAAATCACACCTGAATTTGACTTTTTTGTGCAGAATGTAAGTCTCAGATTACAATCTAATCTGTGTGTGGATTTGCTGAACTTCCACAGTTACTGATGCTTTGATCAAGAACAAGTTGGGTCTTTATCATTTAGATTTTTCATTCAAAGTGTCGTCTTATCTGTTTTAGACTAATTAGGAAACTTTGGTCAGAAAGTCTGTTGCTCTGTTCACCTTAAAAACTCACACACCTGCCAAAAAGGACTGTTTGCACAGCAGAAACTGTAATCTTTGGAGTACAAATCTCACTCTCTTGGTCCCTCTGGGATTAACAATTCATTGTTTTATCAAACACAAACAATAAAAACGTGACGGCGCCTGTCGATCTGATTGATTCCTCAGATCACCCTGCGATCCCGCGTCCTGCATCTGCTCGTCTAGCTGATGAGAAACGCCCCAAAGAAGCTGCTTTTCTCGTCCATGTCCACGGCAGACGCGTTGGTCACAGTGACGAACAGACGGTCGCCGCTGCTGAGCGGGAACAGCCCCCCCTGGTGGGCGGAGTGCAGAGAAAACTGGGATCCCCGGGACCAGCAGGAGGTTCGGCTCGTCTTCATCAGCAGGATGGGAACCGGGTAGGAGCTCACCTGACGGGGGAAGGAGAGGTGAGTGAGAGGCCACAGAGGAGAGCGTTGATGCTGCGTTCAAGGGTCGAATGAGGGTTGGAATTCACAGCTATCAGGTCGTCATTGTCACCATCACCAACTGAGATCAATGAGTTTATGAATCTTCAGTTGGCTTCGATTTTTTTCATCTTTGACTCATTTTGGCAGCTCAAGAGAGCAGTTAAGGAAAAGCCTGAAACTTCACTTTTCAGATTCGTTCAAAAAATTTGTCTTAAAAAATGAGTTTGAGGATCCAAAGTCACATGATGAGCTCAGCTAAAGGGCTAAAGGTCGCCTGTAGTGTGAGAAATGGCCTGTGGGTGTTTTTTTTGAATCGCACATGGAGCTGATTTTTCTAATAACCTCATAAATGTATTATGTAAACTTTTTATTCCTTCCAGGATAAACAAGGCGTCCAAACACAAGAAACAACCCCTTGTGTAATGATGATCTGTGGGGGAGGGGCTCTTTGTGTGTGTGTGTTTGTGTGTCTCACTCTGTTCAAACAGAATCGACAAATATGCTTTTAAAAAACAAAATCTCAAATCTCAGCTGTGAATCAGACAGATTTTGATGTTTCATCATGAGGGGAAAAAGATTGAAATTTATGGAGGAGAAAAAAGGCTCAAGAGGGTCAAAGTGTTCAAACACACATTTTCATCATCTGTCATACTCCGAGCGTATATCATGTACATCTTTTATATTTCCCAGAAATGATGCCAGATGCCTCCAAGTGGGCAGAAAAAGCAGGACAGATGGTGAACAGCAGCGCCTCCTGTGCATCTCTGGTGTTACACGTCAGCCTGACGACATGAGGATGATTTGGTCGATTTCACAAACCTTCATGAAAACATCAGACTCAGCTCAAACTAAACTCACTTTGTGAACCAAATGAAAGTCAAGCGGAGGATGTGGAACACTGATATAAATTTTTAAGTCGACCTGCAGGTTTTTTTAACTTTAAAAACACTAGAAAACAAAATGAAAAATGAACTGAAATGAACTTAAAATCATTCAGAATCTGCTGTATTTGTCTCTTGAGGACGTCTGAAAGAACTTTATGACACCATTAAGAAATCTTGCTAATTTTAAAATACTCATTTTACAGTAGAAACACCTTTAATTCAGGGTGACGTGCATTAGTGTAAAAGCATGATGGAGACCCTCACCTTCTTGTAGACGTACTGCAGCAGGGGTCTCCCTCTGTCCTCCACCTCCTCGCCCTCCTCGCCCTCCTCCTCCAGGGAGTGAGTGTGTCTGAAGTAAGTCTGGGCGTAGACGTAGTAGAGGCCGGGCTGAGACACCACCAGCTCCCCGTCCACCAGCCGGACGTCCTGCAGGAAGGCCAGCCCCTTCTGCCCCTCCCACCACGAAATCTTCTGCCCCTGAACTCGACGCCCAGCGGAGACAGAAGCTGCAGAAACCAAACGCATGCAGAGTAAAAAAAATCACAAGTAAATCAAAGTTAGAGATGCAACGATGCTCCACATCAACGGTTCATTTTGATTATTTCATTTTGTTTATTTTTGTTGAACGAAAGAAAAGCCCGAAAAATCTCTCAGTTTAATTAAATCACTTACAATCTAATTAAACTCAATCAGTTCCCCCTCACATGGATACGAAGACTCACCTCCCCCATCTCGCTCCAGCGAGGGCAGAAAGCTGCCAGTGACGTGGGCTGCAACTTTGGGGCGAGATGAAGCCCTGTCCACCATCACAAGTGATGGCAGCACACGAGAAACTTCATCTAACCCAGAAAAAAAGAAATAAAGCGCCATTAAAATGTGTCCACAAAGAGAAAACACATGTTAGCAAACCACTGCAGGGTAAATTATTACTAAGTTTTGTGTGTTTTATGAAGAACTTCTAAGTCTTTCATCCATAGCAGTAAAATACTGCCATGTTATTACACTCCTGCAAAGTGCCAGGTCGTAAAATAAACACTCTTCACAAACATTCAGAAGGTCAAAGGTCGATGCATTTTGTGTTTTTGCTTTCTCACCTCGAACTGCGGATGAAATCTGCCTCTGGTAGCGTTGAGACAGAGACTGCAGAACAGATAATGCAAAAGATTCATTTAGGAACGCAAAACTCATAACAATGTTCTCAAAGGAGGCATTAAACCCTAAAACGATAACAATGTAAGGCAATAAAACAGATAAATATAAAGAGGAATTATGTCCCAGCAGCTCATTTCACAGTCCAACCCAGCAGCCTTTTGTTTGACCCTGAAACTGTGCTGACATCGGGATCAGGAAGTTCGCTCGGCTGAGTAAAAAAGGAGCCTTCATGTTCAGGTTGGTAACAGATCCTTCTGCTGGTAACCGAGCCTTCTCCCCCTTCCTCATGTTTTACGTTCCTTTACTCAGTGAACTGGCTCTAAAAGACGCAACTACTGCCAGACTGATGAAAACAATTTTCTTAGCTGTAGTGGACTCTATTTATTTCAAATTAGGTTGTTTCCAGAAACTGAAAAGAAATGGAAAAAGTATGTTTAAAAAAAAAAAAAAGGCTTTAGGGAAGGGAGAAGAAAAGACATATTAGACGATAAACAAATGTTTTCCCATTATGATTTGCGTTCACTATAATAAATAACATGTACAAGAGGAGACAGATCACATGAGGAGGAGGGTCCATAAAGATAAAACATGCACAGGGTTTAGACTAATGTGCTGCAAGCAGGAGCTGAAAATATTCATGATTTCAGCTGCAGTGAAAACGGAGAGAAAAATTAAGAAAACTTCTCATTTATTAAGCAAATTCACCCACATACAGTCAGCGTGAACTTCAAGTTATGGCTCTTTTATGACTCTCACACTGTAAGTTTCACTTCTGGCGAGAAGCAAAACTTAATTTTGATGGAACTGGACGCTAGTCAATTAAAAATACTTCAGAGATTCAAATATTTCAAAATAAAACTACATAAAAACAGTTGGGCGGATTCTGCCTTTTCTAAAGTTCTTTCCTCTAAATCAAACATGATCCTTAAATTTTCATCGTTGGCTCTTTTGAATTAACAGTTAATCAGCTTTGGTAGCTCTTTTGGATGAAATTTGTGATTTTTAGATAAATACTCCTGATTCTGATTAAATGATCTTTGAATGCCATCATGAGGTTGGCATTCGTAGATTTTTTTTTGTAAAAGTCGAAACAAACACTAAATGGATGAGTTTTGGCCCCATTTTCTTGTCAAAATTTTAAATTGTCCCATACTTGAGTTTACCACTTAAATCCTGCAAAACTAATATTCTCGTTAGCTTCAGCTGCACTGTGAGTTAAGTGTGAATTATTACAAATTTGCATGTTATTAAGCTAAACTTAAAGGTAAACATTTACCTGCATTAAAACAGCGTGTTAGCATCATAGACATGGCTGGTATGCAGAAGTTAGCATAGCACAAACTGACAAAAATGAAAAATGTGTGCAAATAGAAAGTAAAGGAGAAACAAAAATGTGTGTGTGTGTGTGTGTGTGTATGTGTGTGTGTGTGTGTGTGGGAGAGCAGGGCAGGTGAAGGCATTCCTGTGCTGATTAAACCACACAGGATCACATCACATCACCGGCTATAAAGGGGCTCATTGTGCGCCTGCAGACGGTGATTTGGATCATTTTGGGCATTTTTCTTCCGAGATCAGCAGCTCAGGAAGTCCCACATAATAATAATAATAATAATAATAATAATAATAATAATAATAATAATAATAAAAACTCTTGATAAGCACTTGAAGTACTTACAAGATCATAGCACCTCGGTTCTTTTAGTTAAAAAACGTGAAGCTGGTGTTTTTTTGTTTTTTTTGTTACTGTCAATGAATCCCA
>JAPZDV010000013.1:2138956-2150150 GCA_029814665.1 Acanthurus lineatus
CCCCCTAGTGGTTATAATTTTGAATCCTCCAAAAACAAACTAACTATGCAGCTGAGTATGTGACTGCATTTAATCCAGAGAAAGCAAGTGTATAATGAGTTTTAAGATTAAATTTGTAATTTCAGTGTTTTTAAATGTGACTTAATATTCAGATGCTTCCACCAAAAGCAGCTGATTAGTGTTTTTCTTAGGACTTGCTGCTGCTGATGTTCACAGCACAACGAACCCGCAACATGCAGGGTAAGAGGTAGGATATTTTTACCACTTATTTATTTACCTTCATGGATTAAATTTCTAATAACCAATGACCTGTCTCCTCTCTGCACATCCGACACAGAGCTCTCAAGTACCCGACTTCCTGCTGCTGAGCATCTTTGGTGCCACAAACCTGTTAAAAAAGCATCCGAAGCGCTTCGTTTGTCTACAGATTGTGGTCCAGCCAGCGAATGTAGTTGTTCATGCTCCTCTGTCCGACACTAGACATCATGGGCAGGAACGCAAACACCATGCAGCCGTGAAAACCGTCCTCGTAGTGGTCGCTGGTCACCGTGACGCCGGCGTCCTGCAGGCGTCTGACGTACATCAACCCGTCATCCCTCAGCACGTCGAACTCACAGGTCATCACGTACGCTTTAGGAGTCCTGCCCAGGACGCTCTGCTCCGCCAGCAGCGGCGCCGCCCTCACGTCCATCAGCTCCGGTACCTGACCCATCACCCCCAACGATCCCGTTTCTCTGACAACCGGCCGGAAGTGCTTCCTGCGTTCAGGCGGGAGCAAAGCGGTCCAGTCCAGCTTGGAGCGGGTGCTGGCGTTGATGTCGGGCTGGTCCAGGGAGCTGTGGTTGTTAGCGAGCAGGAGGGGCTCCAGGGAGGAGTCGGCGCCCAGGTACTGCAGCCAGAAACGGGCCATGACGGGCCTGTAAAGGATGGGCACGGCCTGGTTCTGCTGGTAGGACGGGGTGTGGAAGTCGAGCGCCTGCAGCACGGGGTAGATCAACGCCTGCGCCTTGAACTTCACCGTCAGACCTTCATCTGAGCTGAGCTGCGACACAGAGTTTAACTCGTGAGTCATTCAGTCAAGATGATCGAGATGCTCCTCCAACTCGCAGCATTATCACATCACCAGCGCTCTCATATGAAGTGTGTGTGTTTGTGTGTGTGTGTGTGTGTGTGTGTTTTCTTACCTCCTGTGCCACAGCGGCAGCCAGGTTTCCCCCGGCGCTGTCTCCGGACACACACACCCTCTCTGGATCGATGCTGTAATGCTGCAAAACCTGAGGGGACAGGAAAGCCCGTGACGCCGCCAACGCATCGTGGTACTGATCCGGGAACACTGCCTCTGGAGCGAGACGGTAACTATAGCAACAGGACATCACAGGGAGACAGGCAAGATAAGATTAAGATGAGCAGATGATGTGCAGCTCAGGTTGTGCTTGACTACCAGACTACATTAAAGTCATCCATAAAGTCACATTTTTTATTTTTAAGTTAATATTTATGAGGTTTGATTGAACTGTTTTCAATGAAGATCTGCAGAGTTAAATTACTGTTTTTGTGAATGGAGTCTGGTGGTTTTAGGACGGCAGTGTATTTTCTACTTCTGATCATTTGCTGTTTGAGATGCTGGTGTTCCAATGCAACATCTAGTGGCAGTAAATGTCATATAAAACTTTTAAGTACTAGTAAATGTCAACATTTGATTTTTACTAGAAATCAGGAATTAAAATCAGATTGTTATGAACGAATAAAACCCATCACTGTTTTTACTGGCATCAATAAATTGGAGATAATCACTAAAATATGAACGAGCTGCTTAATTATAACGTTCTGGTTTCTAGATTCATTCATTTGTTTTAACATGGCAAAACTTACTCGACAGACATGATGACAGAGTCCAGATCCTCGGCCATTTTCCGACAGAGAAGGTCATATGATCGCATCCCTGTGACACAGGTACACTCAGTACGTTATCAACTATAAACTATGATGTTAACTTAAAATGTGGACTTTTGTTTTCTTTTTTTGTGCTGTTTTATTGGACTAAACTGCAGGTGAGTCGTAGAAAAACAAAATCAAAATCTGGAGTCAATAATCCTCCTTTTCTCCGGCCTTCAGAGTTTTAAAATGAACACTCACGCCCGCTGCCGAGCGCCCATCCTCCCCCGTGGAAATACAGGACTCCCCTCTTCAGCTGCCTCCCCCCTTTTGGCTGGAAGACTCGGGTGGGCACGCCGCCCAGCGTGGCGTCCGTCACGTGCACGGCGGGGCAGGAACGAGCCTCGATCACCTCCACCCAGGACACCACCTGGTTCAACAGGTGGACCCGATGACACACACCCAGTGTGTGAGCCACGTCGCTCTGGAAACACAAACACACACACATGTGACACACACACACACTCCTGCAGCTGGCGGATCAGCTCTGCCGTGTACGACTCTGAAATCAAAACTTTATTAACAGAAATTAAGTTTTTAATTGTCGAAGCACTTCAGTAAAACGTGAAAGAAACAGCAGTTTTTCTTCTCTGAGTGTCGGCTGTTTGTGCAGATGCTTTTAATAAGAGGTGGAAGAAGAAATAGGATCTTTTACTTCAATAAAAGTAGCAACAGCAAAGTGCAGAATTACTCTATTACAAGTAAAACGATTACTAATGTGAAAGCACACAAATATTAGCTCATTTAAGAGCAATATATACTGTACATTATTGGGTAATTATTATTAATGCATTAATGTGTTCATCATTTTAATGTTGCAGCTAATAAAGTGGAAACCAATTTTAATTATTTCATGTTAATAATTTTGTATTATTTAGTATTTTTGTGATAAGAAGTGTGCCTTTAATTTAATTTTTTGATATACTTCATATTATTAAACTAAATCTGTAAAGTAACCAAAAGTCCCCCAGAAGACCAACTGTACAGTAAAAGTGTTCAGTTGCAGAAAATAGAAATACTAACTGATTACTGGCTTACTATTACTATTACTATTACTGTTGCTCAGGAATCTGCTGGAACAGAAACTGGTCCGGGAGAGACTGAAAACCCGTCCTGCTCATTGAGCCTGAGTTCAAACCTGTTGCACCACAGTGACACAAAAGATTAGAGCAGCCGGGTGTGTTGAAAGCTCCGGAGCAGATTAAGAGTAAAACTAACATGTAAGGCGTTACAGCTCCGTCACATGCACACAAGGTAAATGCCACATGTATCACACAGGTACAGATTACAGGGCACTCGGCTGCAGGATCAAAGGTCACATCATGCTGCCCGATGAAAACAGAAAAAAACTGAAGTGTATTTAGTTCTGTCTTAACGCATTTTTCTGTTAATCCAGTGTGTTTCTCTAGAGGTTTATTTATCTTGAGAAGTAGTGAGAACCCATGAAGCAGCACTGAATTATTCAGATTAAAAAAACACATTATCATTATTGTTATCCTATATTTTTAAAAAAACTCAGCCCAGCAGTGCACCTTTTCTTAATAATTACACAGTACAGAATAATATATTCTGTTCTTTTAATGTATGGCAGTGTGTAACTGTATATTTAAATCTTTTCTTTTCCATTACATATTAAAAAAAGGCAATTTTATGGTATTATCACACTGTTTACTGTGGATCATTCTACTTCATTGTTTATAAACTCTGTTTTATTTCATTCGGTTCTCTTCTTCTCTGCAGTTTTACTCGAACTGAGTTTGTTTTGCTGTAATCTGTAATTCTGTTTTGATTACGCGAGTAATTTCCTAATGTTATCATCAGTAATATTAAATATAATCTACTCATATTTTTTCTCATATAAATATCCCTTCTTTATACCACGTGATGCTATCCTACAAATACCAATGTAACGCTGATATTTCTATTATTTTGTGCTCATCAATCATCAATGATCGATCCGGTTTAATGTCATTGTTTATGCTTTGTCAATAATGTATTAACGGACTCTCCGCCGCTGTCATTTTCAAAAATACTCTACTTCTCTTGTATTTTTCTCTCATTTTCCACCCCCGGCAGCTCCCTGTCATCCCTCCCGTCAACCCGTCCTCCTCTGCTCTCCTGCGGCCGCATCCTTCAGCTCTCACCGCCTGCATGAAGCTCCGGAACAGCGCGTCCAGCAGCATCAGTTTCCACGGCTCGCTCACGCCGCTCGGTAACGGCAAGTACACGTAGTAGGCGGCCGCCGACAGCAGCAGAGCTCCGGCCAAACGGAGCCTCATCGCGGCGGACTGTACCTGCCTAGAGCATGCCGTTCATACGGAATTACACTCCTCTGGACTTCCAGGCGATCGGTGGCTCCACCGGGAATCCAGCAAAGGCGGAGGAGTTACCTTTATTTCAAAATAAAAGTCGGGGATTTGGGTTTGCTGATAAAGTTAAAGCGGTGATGGCGGATAACGCTCAAAATGCTCTTATTTTGAAACTCCATTACAGGAAGTAGTGCCTACATTGTGTAATGTGGTTGCAGCAGGGAAATGTAGTTTTTTTCTTTCCAAGCAATAAAAATATGAATAGACACAAGTCTCACAAGTCTCGAGAGACACAAGGTGAGAGTTTGATACAACTCATCAGACAGGTGAGTGATGAAGACAAAGAAAGGGATGATCATAGTGATAAAGCACACAAACATTCAGATTGAGTGCTGTGTAGCCGCTCGGCCCTTAAAAGATGACACTAATATGCTGTTTTGGCCAGATCTGAACCCCCAGTGGCCCGAAATCACAGTGGATGTTTAATTGGCACAGTTCAAACCATCCTGACCGTGTTACCTGCTCAGGTGTTTTTTTAAAGAAAGCTCAAACACCACTGGTACTTAGAAATTATAATTGACCACACAGCAGTGAATGAACTGAGAAAGAATTTTAATTTTATGCAATTAAAAGACAAAAATCAATTTGATAAACTAATTCAGACCATAAAAAAGCAAAAAAGAGACACATGAAGTTAATTTCCTTGCACTCAGTCAGTCATAGTTTTATTGTTGGTGAAGTTTCATAACTTGATTTTATTCTGCTGTCTCTTTTTGTACTCTGTCTTATACTTCACCAAACAGGCCTCTCTACTTGGCTGGACTGTTAAAAAGGAGACAGCTAACAACTCAAGACAATCTTTTTTGCTTGTCAGATTTACAAGTTCAAAGAAATAAAATGCAAAAAGCCTCTAAGAGCCTCTCACACTTTGTAGCTGCTGTAATGCAGTGGACCTCTTGTGTCTGCTAATTGAACCCACCTGCCTTCAGCTGCTCACACCTGAGTCCAGTTAATCAGCAAGGTTAGAGGGGAGATTTTATAAAGAGCTGCAGCGACACAGCAGTGATTTGTTGTTCTCAGGCTGGTTCAGTTGTGTGGTTTGGTTGGAGCTGACAGCTGTGACTTGGTTTACTGCCTTTCTGGCCTGAAACTGTGGCTGAAATCATGGGGTTTCTCTTAAGGTAACGTTTGTTGGTTTGTTTGTTTTGTAAGTTCAAAATTATAAGTGTATTGACTTGATGTCTCTTCTAGATGGTTGCTGTTGCCTTTGCTCACTGTTGGAAGTCATCAAGCAATTGGTAAGTTTAGACAACTTGTAAAACTAAATTGGTTGTGTGCATGGGCTTAAATATTTTCTCAACAGCCTACAGTATTGGAGCCACTGAGAAGTATGAAGATACTGATGCGCCAGTTGCAAGTTATCAACCAGATTCAAATGGCTTCAGCACTGGAGATGACTCACTATGGAGTACTGGGCAACCTGGTTCTTATTCGACTGCAAATGTAAATGAGGCAAGTAAAAGACAGCTACTATCCTGAAATTCTTATCTGAAAAATTACCAGTCTATGCTGAAAATAGTACTCACTCCATTACCTCCATCAACTGCAGGTGGTTGGAGCTAGTTATGAGCCTAAGCAGCCTCAAGTGCCTCTCTACCAGCAGCCTAAGCAGCAGGTTCTACATGTGCCAAGCTACCAAGCTCAGCAGCCCCAGCAGCAGGTTCCCCAGGTTCCTAGCTTCCCAGTCAAGCAGCCCCAGCAGCAGGTTGCACAGGTTCCCGAGGTTCCTAGCTATCCAGTCAAGCAGCCCCAGCAGCAGGTTCCCCAGGTTCCCCAGGTTCCTAGCTACCCAGTCAGGCAGCCCCAGCAGGTTGCACAGGTGCCTCAGCAGCCCCAGCAGCAGGTTCCCCAGGTTCCTAGCTTCCTAGTCAAGCAGCCCCAGCAACAGGGTGCGCAGGTGCCTCAGCAGCAGGTTCCCCAGGTTCCCCAGGTTCCTCAGGTTCCCAGCTTCCCAGTCAAGCAGCCCCAGCAGCAGGTTGCGCAGGTGCCTCAGCAGCCCCAGCAGCAGGTTCCCCAGGTTCCCCAGGTTCCTAGCTTCCCAGTCAAGCAGCCCCAGCAACAGGGTGCGCAGGTGCCTCAGCAGCAGGTTCCCCAGGTTCCTCAGGTTCCCAGCTTCCCAGTCAAGCAGCCCCAGCGGCAGGTTGCACAGGTTCCCCAGGTCCCTAGCTACCCAGTCAAGCAGCCCCAGCAGCAGTTTGCACATGTTCCCCAGGTTCCTAGCTACCCAGTCAAGCAGCCCCAGCAGTTTGCACAGGTGCCCCAGCAGCAGGTTCCCCAGGTTCCCCAGGTTCCCCAGGTTCCCCAGGTTCCCCAGGTTCCCAGCTACCCAGCCCAGCAGCCCCAGCAGCAGGTTCCCCAGGTTCCCCAGGTTCCCCAGGTTCCCCAGGTTCCCCAGGTTCCCCAGGTTCCCCAGGTTCCCCAGGTTCCCAGCTACCCGGTCAAGCAGCCCCAGCAGCAGGTTGCACAGGTGCCTCAGCACCAGGTTCCCCAGATTCCCCAGGTTCCTAGCTACCCAGCCCAGCAGCCGCAGCAGGTTGCACAGGTGCCTCAGCAGCAGGTTCCCCAGGTTCCTAGCTACCCAGTCAAGCAGCCCCAGCAGCAGGTTTCACAGGTGCCCCAGGTTCCTAGCTACCCAGCCCAGCAGCCCCAGCAGCAGGTTGCACAGGTTCCCCAGGTTCCTAGCTACCCAGTAAAGCAGCCCCAGCAGCAGGTTGCACAGGTGCTCCAGCAGCATGAGCAGCAGGTTGCACAGGTTCCCCAGGTTCTCCAGCAGCAGGTTCCCCAGGTTCCCCAGGTTCCTAGCTACCCAGTCAAGCAGCCCCAGCAGCAGGTTGCACAGGTGCCTCAGCAGCCCCAGCGGCAGGTTGTACTGGTTCCTCAGGTTCCTAGTTACGCACTCAATCAGCCCCGGCGGCGGGTTCCCCAGATGCCTCAGCAGCCCCAGCCGCAGGCTGCACAGGTTCCCCAATTTCCTAGCTACTCAGTCAAGCATCCCCAGCAGCAGGTTGCGCAGGTACCACAGCAGCCCCAGGTTCTACGATACCCCGCCAAGCAGCCCCAGGTTCCACGCTACCCTGCCAAGCAGCCCCAGCAGTCTTTCTACCTGCCAAAATGGTCCCAGGTTCCACGCTACCTGCCCAAGCGGCCGCCTATCACAAAAGTTTTTCACAGGTCACCAAGACGTCAGGTGCCCCAGAATCTGCTTCACAATAATCCAGCTTTTGCTCAAGGTGTTGGTACCCAAATGGCTCCTAAAGGGTAAGATGTGATCACTGGCACATTTTGAGACCAACTTTATCATTGCTCTGACAACATGAATTTCTTTCAGTTACAGAGCAGCTGGATTTCGGTGGTAACGTATGGATCAACATCTAGACTCATGTCATCCAAAGGCTCACTGGGCAGGGTATGTACTTAATCTCAGTTGCTTCAATTTGTGATTCAAGCTTTCAAATACTGATTCACCAACCCCCCCCCCTTTTTTTTGTCTGTTTAGGAACTACAACACTGAAGGTGCTTCAAAGACTGCTTTCAACTGAACCATTGCTTTGACTTGTCAAATTAAAATAAAACTTTTTCACATCTTGATGTTTCTGAGCAATCTGTGTATCTAACCAGTAGTCTTTAAAGTGCAGTCCTTATTGACAGATGTAAAATATCTGCAGTTAGACAACACATCTGGTAATAAAAAAATCTTGTCTGACTTGACTTTCATTCAGAGTTAAACACTTGCCATAACCTATTGACATTTTTAAGACAGAAATGCATCTGTAAGCAAATGTAATTGTGACCCTCATATATATTGTTTCAAGTGCTCTACTTTGGGAATAGATCCTGACAACCAGCTTTCAGGTAAGGTTTAAGCACTGTAATTGCAAAAAACACTCCGAATTTAATTTCAACCATTTTTAACTTTAAGACTGCACAAACCATGTGTCAAACTGTTCTGCAGCTTATCTTCTAAATGAGTCCATTTCAATCTTAAAGTTAAGTTTTAATACACATTGCTTACAACCTGATGTGATAAATTGTTGGGACTGAGTAAATTTTTCAGCACCCTTTGCTGGACATTTTCCAAGGCACTTAAGTGCTATAATTTGTCATGTTTTGCCTACATGGCAGTTTAATCGAAGGGCTTTATATACACATGTAATTGCAATAAAAGTTTAGAAAAGACGATTGAATACTTCGTCAAAAACCAAAAGCACTGTAAAATGGCTTTAGAAGAGTTGCAGTACAATGAGCTTTTTAGCTTTTTAATTAAAATTTAATTCTATTTATTTCATTTGAAGGTTTTTAGTAGGTTAAATGGTTGGTTTTTCTTGATATATAATTGGATAACTTCGGTTTTTCTCCTCTTGCACTGTATTTACCGCTGACACACAACTAACTACAGGTTACAGCCCAGTCCGCTAGGGGGAGCACCTCTGGAGAACGTAAAACGTAGAATACAACAGCCGAAGAAGGCGAAAAAAATGATTGACTTTTGGTTGGTCCAATCGGATTACGTAACGTCAAGGTTTCGGCCAATCAGATAATTACATTTAACTATTCAGTGTGGGCCCGGAAGTAGCCATTCAGTCCCGTTTTCTAGCTGTGAAGAGAGACAGTTATCCGCTAAAGCGATTTTGAAACCATCTAGAAATATATAGATGAACCATTATATTTGAAAAAACTGGAAAATACTCATTTGTTTGTTTCTACACAATTTCACTGTATTTCCCTTCAGGTAAGACCTCATTCCGCTCTGTTGGGTTGCTAGTATGCTAATTGTAGCTAATAACGATAAATACCAGGTTAGCCGTGTTACTGAGCTGAGTTAAGCTAGTTGAAGCATCCACTTAATAAACACAAACATGGGGACGATTATTTTGCCTTGGTTTTATGTTATTTTGGTGATTAGCGAGACGACTGCTGGCCGTCCAGTTACGAAAAGACCTCTCTGTCGTTCACATATCTTTGCTAAGTGCATGTAGCCTCTGCTCAGGTCTTTAGAAACCAGTGAAAGTGTTTTTCCTTTCCAGTTATCATCATGGGCGAGGTTGAATTGTCCTGTCGGGCTTATGTGAAGATGTTCCTGCACGCCTGTGTGTTTCCACGGTGCAGTATCAACGGGCTGCTGTTGTCGTCCAGCACGGCAGGCGGCGCTGTGTGCGTGACAGATTGTGTGCCGCTGCTTCACTCCCACCTGCCTCTGGCTCCCATCACTCAGCTGGCCCTCACACAGGTAAGGACACTTGCCAGTCAGGTATCCAGTATGTTGAGTTATAGTCCCAGTCTGAATTTGTAGCTCTAACCAGCTGCTGGTTTGGGAAAGCTTAAAGTTTATATCACCTGTCCAGGTGGCTGGAAATTTGGTATGACATTTCTGCAGAGGAAAATTCTAGTTTAGCATTGGATGTGAGTGGTGTTTTTTTAACTGACGACCTGTATTCTTGTTTTAGGTAGATGTGTGGTGTTCACAGACGCAGCAGAGGATAGTGGGATACTATCAAGCCAACGCCTGCGTATCAGATAGTAGGTGAGTTTCCTCTCCAAACTCTTTAACTTTTCATAAGACGCCTAAGATTTGACCAAAAATGTTACAGCCTGTTGGTAAATTAAGCATAAACATAACAATACGATGCAGAGTTCATTATAGAAAACTGTAAAACTGTTGAAATATCTGTTTACTCCACAGCCCGACTCCATGTGCACTGAAGATAGCTGATAAGATTTCTGAACAGTTTGACAATGCAGTTTTGTTAATGGTAAGAATCACTAATTAAACTAGCTTTAACAGCATGTCTCTTCCTGGTGGTGTTTTGAGATGAGAAATTAGCTTATGGTGACACAATATGATGATGAATCAGTTTAATAGTTTATTTCGATTGCATTTCTTTGTGTGATGTCACTAAAAAATTGATCATTTATTTTACATGCGGTTCTCTTATTTTGCTTCGCAGCTTGACGGCAGTAAGATGTCTCCAGACTATCGGGTTCCTCCCATCGTGATGTACGAGCGCAAAGATTCAAGATGGGTGCTCAAAGACAAACACACGTAGGTGTTGTTAGATGAGCCTCTTTACGGCATTTAATGCTCGCTTTGATACTGAGATATCTCTTTTTTACTGGCTAAAACGAATGCACCATCAGCCAGATCAAGGTCTTTACATCACAAGTCAGTGGAAACATTAGCTCTTTTGTCCACAGGGGGGCGCCAGAATCAACAAAAAAAATTAAGTTCTCACAGCTGCTCAAACAAAACACTGTTGTGTAGCAGGAACATTAATGAAATGCTTTAACGTTGAGCTAGAAGTCAGTCAGACTTTATTATTTTATGCTTTCCATATGAGAAATAAAAAGTGACCCAGAAGTTTTTGGACAGCAGGTTTGTTTCCTGTTTAAACAAAACTTTATCTTTTTGATTAAAAAAGATAAAGCTGACGATAAATGAAGCTGTTTGTTTGCTCTGTTCAGGATAATGCTGAGACAGTGGGAGGAGACTCGAGCGATAGCCACTCAGATGCTGGAGTCCGGCGATCACACACTATTGGTGGATTTTGACAGCCACTTGGACGACATCACAAAGGACTGGACCAATCAAAAACTTAACACAAAGATAGCAGAGCTCGCCTCGCCGGCCAACGGGAGCATGTAGACCGAGGAAAAGCGTCAGTTTGCAGCAGCGTCCGGATAAATTCATGATGTGACTCGACGCCTTCGATGTGTTAAAATGTTCATTTCACACACAAACACTCTGAGTTCAGGAACACGTTTATTTTTAATGCATTTTTTTTTTTAATGAACAGTGACATGATACAGAACATGCATAAATAACTAAATATTTACAGTTTAATAGATCTCTGCGGGGGGGGGGGGGGGGGGGGGGGGGGGGGGGGGGGGGGGGG
>JAPZDV010000013.1:2163963-2181299 GCA_029814665.1 Acanthurus lineatus
GTCTGATTTTTTTTCCTTTTTTTTTTGTCAATGAATACGCACTCACTCGCAGAGTCCAGCTTGTCCCGGCTGTGTTTGAACGCCACACGGCGAATCGATCTGCAGACCTCCTTCATCTTTCTGCTCCATCACGCAACAAGCATCTGTGTCACAGTTACGATATATTTTTATTTTGCATCACTCAGTGATAAAATCTGCTTTTCAGAGGAGGGAAAAACAAAAGGAGGCAAAATCTGTTATTAAAGACGTTTTCCAGGATAAACTTAGAGATTAAAATGATTTTTTTTCTTGCAGCTTGAACTTTAAATTTACCAGATCTCATGTAACTTTTGTTTGGATTTCAGGTTTCCAGGAATTCCTGAACTAAATGTTTTATTTCGTGTCTCTTTACTTCCTGAACATGGCTGAGAAGGAGTCAGACGTGACGAACAAAAGCTTTTTTTACCGGTTTGGGTTCCTGTTGAAGGGTCTGTGTTGAACTCCACACCGTTTCTCTGAGGGAAGAAAAGGAAAACTCAGAAAACATCCTAATCGTTTAACCTATTTAAACATTTCAACCTGGTTTAAAATAACACCTACATTTTAAATAACATAATAGAAAAGTTAGTTTGAGGCCAAAAGGAAAAGTTTGATATTTTGCCTCTTCTGTCTAATCAAAACACTAAATTTCTAATTGACTGGAAGTAAAACAGTGAAATTAGAGGATTTTTTTCCCCAGAAGCCTGAAAACTAATTTTTTGATGTGAATAGCATAATTCTAGCCCACATATGACTAAAGGGCAGTGTTATGCTAATATTACTAACAATAAATGTATTTTCCTCATTCTTTTCTTTATTTTTTACATCAATTTTGTCCTTCAGCCGACCAGAAGAGCTTTTGTCACTGTAACTGCAGCACTCACATATAAAACCCAGCGGTTTTTCGTACCTGCAGCAGGTTTTGCAGCCTGGGCGGCTCCCAGTCTCTGAGATAGAAGAGACAGTCACGGGGGTGATGAGCATGCAGACCGGTGTAACCGCACTGAGCCGTCTTACACCCCGTCTGAAAGACAGAAGGACGCGAACGCAGCAGCACGATGAGCCACTGATGAGCTGCAAAACTTACACATTTTAATGAAACTCTACCACCGTCACAGACTAAAAGCTTAAACTGTGACTCTTATTGATGCTGATGATGATGAAGCTTGCTCTCACCTTGTGGTAGGGGTTGTTGCAGCCGCTGCAGAACTGGTACCTGCACTGCGAGCAGCTGAAGTGCATGCAGCCGCCTTTGGTCAGAGCGTACTGAAACCTGCAGTGAGGACAAGCTGCAAGAGGACGACACACACACGTAAATCTGTTTGTTTCAGTCAGCGTTTCTGAATGCAAACTGTGGAATAAATATTCAGACTTCTTGTTTTGTCCGACCGACAGTCTGAAACCCAAAGATGTTCAGTTTACAGAAATGCTGCAATTTCAAAATAAAAGTGGAGAAGGATTATATTTTAAAGATAGCTGCAGATTTCCCTTTTTTTTGTCAATCAGTTAGTTGATTAAGCTCAATATATTGTTATATTTTCGGCTCATTATTGTTAATTTTTAACCTGTAAGCAGCATTTTGAAGTTATACTCTTGTTTTGTGAAGTTAGAATTCATTGCTTCTCTGCATAAAACTCATATCACTTGACATTTGACGGCCACGTTTGCTTTTAATTAAAGCGAATACAGAAAAGAAAGAAGTAAAATATTTCCCTCTGAAATGAAGAAGAGTAAAAGTATAAAGTGGTTTAAATTGAAAACACTTAAGTTAAAGTTTAAATGCCTGAAACTGAACACAAGTGCAGTACTTGAGTGAATGTACAAGTTATTAACCGCCACTGGTTAATCAGTTAATCATCAATAATATTTTCTTTTTGCTCAGTTACAAAATAAAAGAAGGAAACTGATTAAAAAAACAAACATCAGAAAGATGTTTGAGGCTGTAAATTTTTGTTAAAGTAGAAAAAAAAAACAAAAAGCGTCTTCAAAAGGTCAAAATGAAAGTTGAGTTAGAGGACAAACTTGTCAGTGGCTCGATAAAGTGAGTCGACTCACCACCATCAGTGAGAGCAGGACATAAATAAACACTCTGGTGTGTGTGTGAGAGTGTGTGTGTGAGGTTCAAGCTGCGGTGAAACGGTGGGTTTAGAAAAAACTGAAATGAAACTGGTGTTTTTGTCTGTAGCGTCTGTGTCCTCACTGATGCCGTTGTCCCTCAGGTAGCCCGCCAGGCCCTGCCTCTGGTACTCCGGGTCGTTCTCCCTCTTCCACTGCTGGAACTGCTCACAGGACAGATCCTGGTGCTGAGGCTCCCACTGAAAGCAGAGGGGGAGTTCAGGAGTGAGCTCCTCCTGCACTGTTAGCACCCTGAAGGCCCAACTTTATCAGCCTTATTGAGCGTAAGATGGTTTGTTTGGCCTCTAAATGTGATGAATAATGGTGACACACAGCACTTGTACTCACAGGCTTCTTGCACTGAGCACAAAAACTCTTGCGGCACGAATGGCAGGTGACCTTCAGCTGGTCTCCGTCGTTGATAAACCCGGAGGTGCACTGAGGGAGACACGTTTCGTCCTTTAGACCAGACTTCTTGAAAACATGCTGCATTTTATTTATTTTTTGTCAGTTATCTCCTGTTTATGTATATTTGTTTAATTTGTCTCGTGTGTTTTTTTTCCCCCCTCGTGTTTAAAATGTCTGATATTTACATAAAGTGTTGACTCTATTTAAAGACATAAGAGCTTTTTGTTGTGTAAAACTGCAACCGACAGGAAATCTGGCAACTACTTTTTTAACTATTTCAGTCATTTTTCAAAAGCAAATGTGTTTTTCTATTTAACGTTTCTGTGAAATTGTTGGGTTTTGATTTATTGCACAGACAAAATGAACTTTTAAAAATTAAAAATTATAAGTGTGAGTTGCCAGGTTTGAAGATATCGACTGTGTTAATACAATACGACAGAACTGAAAATCATGACCCAGTTATAGGAGATAATCCACAGAGCTTGTTGTGAGCAGTTTCATGTAGGAACTATTTTCTTTCTGCTGAACTACACCCACCAAAGGTATCACTGCGCAGACAGAAACGTGCATCCACTCATGGATGAGATGCTAGCTACTTAAGCTAGCTAATGTTAACAGCTCAGCCATCTCGTGCATTTAGCCGAGCTTTTCATCCATGAGTGGATGCATGTTTGCGTCTGCGCAGTGATACCTTTGGTGGGTGTAGTTCGGTAGAAAGAAAATAGTTCCTACATGAAACTGCTCACAACAAGCTCTGTGGATCATCTCCTGTAACTGGGTCATGAGTTCAGGAAAGAGACATCGCAGTTGAGTTTTGCCATCCAGTCTAACAAACTCTGCAACTTACATCAGAAACAGTTTGGATTTATAAAAGTTCAACTGGTGAAAAGAAAAATGTGTTTTTAATTTTGAGTAAACCGTTCCTCTAAATAAAAGCTCCACTAAGCTTCTTTGTCACTTCATTTCTTCTCCCCTGTGTTTAAACACAGTGTAAATAAACTAAACTGACCTCAAACAGCCTAACAGAGCTGAGGGAAGTGGATATGAAAAGCAGCGTATGCAAACTAACAGGTGGAGGAGGAAATCAGATTGTGAGAGATTACGAAGAACGAGTGGACTGAAGAACTCACGTGGCAGCACCACAGGAACTTCGGGTCCTTCATCAGAGCGTGCTCCGTCAGCTTTTTATGAAACAGGTCGTAAACGTCCAGATCCAGGCAGTTCCTCAGCTGGAAACACGACACATGAAAAACCTCTCTGTTAAAGGGCATCAAGGCGTTTACATCTTCACACCTGCTGCAGTTCATCTGGTCTGAGATGTGATGCTTGTTCTCTGCAGTTCATGTTGTTTTTTAACAGTAAATTGGTCTAAATTCGACTTTCTTTCTGTGAACTGACACACTCATCTAAACCGCCTCTTCAAAGTGCTTTTAAAAGACAAAGTGACTTTAATCTTAGAAAGGAAAAGTTAAATTCTCAAGAAATAAACGCCTCTGTTTGGTTCAACGCATTCTGAAGGTTTTGCTGTCAAAGTTTATGTTGACAAAAGTTCAGTAAATCTCGCTGTAAAACACATAATATTCAGACTTAATAAGTCTTTTACAGACTGTTTTAGTGCTTTTCATTATCATGTAAAGATGGAAAAATTCCTTCACGTGTTCACTGTATGTAAAATCTTTTAAAATAAAAGTGAGATTTTTAAACATTCGAGACGTTCCGATGGATTTCCTGACTTTATCATCTTTTTTATCTGTAATCTAAAGAGGGACAGTTATGAAGCAGCCAATCAGAGCTCTTGTTTTTCCCCGTGCGTCTCTCTCTGTTTACCTGTATGTCCAGCGTGGAAAAGTAGCTGTCCAGTTGTTCCTGGTCGTTGATGTCCGGCTCGCTGCAGATGGGACACACCATGTCTCTGATGTGTTTGTCTCTGACGGCGATGGTGAAGTGCATCCTGAAGCACTCGTGGCACACGGAGCACTGACAGGAAGTCAGAGACTGCATCTAAAACACCAGGAGAAGAAGAACGTAAATATATGCAATGACTTAACGCTTAATAATAACAGTGCAGAGTGTGAATTCATATCCAAATATAAAGTGCCTCATTAATTAACAGTAAGCATACATGAGCAGTGGAGCTTGACATTAGAAGAAGATTTACTTATGAAACAGTGGGAAAAATACAGAGATGATGTGACAGACAGAGAGAGTCAAAACAGTTAAAGTAGGTCAGGGAGTGATAACAACAAGAACAGGAGGTTTGACAAAGACGGCTGTGTTTATCCTCATCTTTGGTGAGATGGTCGGCATGTACGAGCCTTAGAGGGGGAACAGACACAACAGTAGAAGACAATATAAGATGAATAACAAGGGTGTTGTCGCCCTTAAGGGCAAAGATACAGGATGTGTTCTGCTTTATGGTTGCAGAAACAGGAGCTATCCCACGACAGCAGTTGCAGAAGAAGATCACGTGGAGTCAGATATCGTCGAGGTGGGAAATGGAGGCAGAGCGGCAAACCAATCGGGAGAGAGACTACACTCACATGTTTATGCAACGTTCTGTATTTAATAGAAGACTGGGTCAGGGAGAGACAGTCTGTCAGACTAGACGTGAACTGACACACACTCTGTTGTTTGTCAGGGAAAGAAAGATCAGACCCAGAGCTCTGTGTGCTTTATTCATTTACTGCTAAATAAACAGATAACCTGAGAGCGAATATCTTCTCCTATTGCTTCATTAAAGAACAAGCAGGATTTGGCTCAAACATAGAAACCTTTTTGAGGATAGACTGGGCTCAAATCCAAGAAGAAGAACTTAACTCTAAAATTTCTCCTGCAAACGGTGAGGACGACTTTTAAAAATGGCCGTTTTCTTGCGGCAGGTGTCTCTGGCTCACCTTGCTGCGGGGGAAGATGGAGAAACAGCAGGGGCACTCGTTGTTGAGGAGACGCCGGATGAAATCTTTGTCGTGCGACTCTTTCACGGCTTGCACTACATCCTCCAGAGAGTAGGTGATGTCTGGCTCTTGAAGCAACGAGAGCACGAGCTCACAGCGCCCCCAGCTGGGCAGGTCGTACAGCGCCAGCAGACGCCTGCACATCCTCTGCAGGGGGGGCAACAACAGGGGCATCATTTAAACAAAAAAAACATAAAACAGGTTTTCTTTTAATGACATTAACACATTTCATCGTGACGTCAGCAGGTGTTCACGCCAAAAGCCTTCAGGTGATTTTTCAGTGTCGTCTGACCTGTTTGTCCGGATGTTTGGGATCAATCGGCGGCTCAGTCTGTGCAGTCCAGATACGCTGATGGAAGGGCTCCAGGAGAGGGCGCTGCAGCAGAGACAGAGCCCCCTTCACCTCTCCTCCGCTGAGCCGCAGGGCCTCCTCACACTGAGCCATGTCTCTGAAGCCCAGAGAGTGCAGCTCCCTCATCTGGACACAGAGACAACAAACGCTCACATCGACATGACTGCATTTAAAGGAGGCGCTACATCCATGACATAACACTTTTTCTTTCATTAGGGCGATCGATATGTTGATTGACAGCAACATGAACTGAAGCCTCACTGGGTTTGATGGTGTTTAAATGCAAAAACAACTATTTAATCAGGCTCCATTAGTTTTAAATCAATGCTCTGCTGCACAATTAGTCGAAATTTACTGAAAGGACAATATGACTGCTGAAATTTTTAAATCACAGCGGAGATATATTAATTCAAGGATGAAAGTGTGTGTCAAAATACAGTTTTATTTAAATACTGTGGTCCTGGCTCACACATCATATTCTACAGACTAAAGAAATAATAAGAATTAAATAAATAATTTGATTTTCTGATGCAACCCTGAGTTTAGGTCTCAGAATTGTTGCATCTTCATGTCCAGAATGGAAAAAAAAAAACATAAAAACCCACAAAACCTCACTTCTGAATATGATTTAAGTCTTTTTAAAGGGTGAACATAAGCCTGTCCAACTCTGTATGAGCCTATAAGACGAGCATTCGCTGTTTGGTTCCTTACGAACGACACACACCTTTTCACCCTCAGTCTGAAAAGTCTTCCTTGTGTTCCTCAGACATTAAACTCCTCACACAGAGTCAAAAGAGCCACACACACTCCTACATTTCACTCCCAACACACCACACACACTCTTTTTTCTGAGTTATCTTTCAAGGTCAGAGAGGCGGAGACGCTCGAGAGACATCCGGCCTCTGACGCTTTATTTCATCTGCAGAAAGCTACTTATTCGCCTCACCGTTCCTCCTTCTGTACCTTTTGTTTCTGACTGTGTTTAATCAGTCACCTTTTCATTTTCCTACCTTGACCTGTCTGTCTCTCAGCAGCTGTCTCACGGCTCTGTCTGTGTCTCCTCCTGCCGCCAACCAGGCCAGCTTGGCCTCGGCTCTGGACAGCTTCACGCCTTCGCCCGTCACGCCGGGGTCGTTCTGCTCCGGCTCCCCGCCGTCTCTTTCCACCGTCCTTTCTATCCCAGCATCCCCTGCTCCGTAGTTCAGTTGGACAGAAGCCGCCATGGCGCAGATTTCGTCCAGCAGGTGAGGCAGCTCCGATGTCAGCCAGTCGCAGGGTTTAGTGTTTCTGCCGCAGCACAAGATGGCTGCGTACACCTCCTCAGGACTGACGCCACACTTCTCTGCCTCCTGCACAGGAGACAGAAAGTGAATCTTATGCAAATTTTACCTGTTTAACTGTTATACTTTCAACTATTTTAAGAGTTAATAACCATTTAGTTCAGTTTTTAAAGCAAAAATCCCAAACATTCATCAGTTTAAGCCTTTCAATTGTGAGAATTTGTTGCATTTTTATGTTTATTTGACTGCAAACTGAACACTACCAATTTGTGGACTTCTCATGTGACTTTATGGAATTTTTTTATGGGCCTTTTTAATTTTTTCACATCTTTTTTTTCATGAAAAAATACTTTTACAAACACATAAAATAATTTTTGATTGTCTGCCAAAAAGAACTGAAATAGTTGGCAAATTATCCCATTGCTGTTTTTGATGTTGAATATATTATTTAAGTAAATCTTAAAGGTGGTTTAAGTTACAAAGTGTGAAGATGTGCTGCTCCTCCCTGCAAACTAAAACATCTCTGGAGTCTGACTTTTCTGTTTAGCAAAAAGGCAATTTGATATTTCACAGACAAAATAATGAATCGAAACGACGTCATTATTGGTTTTGCAGCAGATTCGTGCCCCACCCTGATCACATCTGATTTGTCTCCGTCGTAGCAGCAGCTCACAGCTTCCTTTTCTTTAAAAGTGATTGTGTTGTGTGGCTTTGTGACATTTATCTGTGTCGACCTACTCTGATCTGGTTGATGAGATTCAGGCCGTCCTCCCTCATCGTGTTCTGCCTCTTCAGCTCCAGATTCACTCTGGGCTTCGGCTGGGGCTTCACGCCCGGCTGGGGTTGATCTTTGGCGCTGGTGGGAGTTTGCTGGAGCGACTGGGGCAGAGAAACTCCAGCAGAGTCTTTACACGACATTTCGCACATCTCACACACCAGAGACGGCTTAGTGTTCACGTATGTGCAGAACTGGCAAATCCACTGAGGAAGAGAGAGAAAAGGATAAACATGCATTTAAGAGAGAAACTCATCGTTCCACTACAGTTAATTATGAAAAAAATGATCCACATATCTGTCACAGACTGCTTGAGAGCAGCAGCTTTACAAATTGATCAAAAGTAATTTATGATTTAAATCTATTGTCTTCTGTTGTTCTGGAGGAGTTTTGCAAAGACAGAAATAAATCTTTACACATCACTGGAACAAATAGTGACGCAGCTTTATGTTCAATGATTCTCCACAGATTCGTCACTACCAGTGACCTCTTTTACAGTGTGACATTATTTTCACATTGTTGTTTTAAAACCGTAAATTTCTGCCATTTTAACACAAAGAGGAAGAGTTTAGCGGAGACGACTCAGCGGAAAAGAGACGTCAAATCTCCCACTAAACTCCTGGAGAAGTAAAACTTCATCAGCAGCAGTGAGACAAACCTTTGTGCCGCAGTCGGGCGAAGATCCCGGGCTGGACAGCACAGGTGCGACAGGTGGACGAGTGGCCAGACGAGGGCGCTCACACGCATCGCAGAGGATGCTGCTGCCTTGATTCACCATCGTACAGCTCTTACACTGCCACTCTGAGGGATGAAGCACAGACATCCAGACCGCTGCACATCTCCATGCACGTCGTAAAATGTCAACACCATATTTTTTTTCCTTCATCTTTATGTCACAGGGGCAAAGCCGTTCATTGTTTTATTGTATTCTTATTCAACTATAGTGTTGCCGTTTTCTATTTCCCCCCTTTAAATCACTTTAGAACTTTGTTTTGAATGCTGCCGGAGAGATAAAGTGAATCCTACGAGCATGCATCTTGTGCTCACCCGTGTTGGGAGATGTAGGAACTGACATCGGACTCTCTTGAACGGTGGATGCAGGCGTGGCGAGCCGAGGCCGTTCGCAGGTCATGCAGAGGACGGCTCGCATCTCATTCACCGTAGTGCAATGAGAACATTCCCAGGGTGACAGAGATGGACTGTAAGACGACAGAAAAGCATCATACGTTCATTTTTTTAACCCACCGGGTGATTAATGGTGCACAGGGTACAAAAGCAATAGCAAAAATCAAACAATGAGAAAAACATATAACTTAAAAGACTGCAAATTAAAGATGAAACCACAAAAGGAGGCAAAAGGAGAATGGGATGAAGGTAATTCAGCTTAAATCCTGCTAAAGTTTGAGTGCAGCAAATCATTTAGATTCCACAAGACGCTGACTGCATCTCACTGGGAAAAGAATCTCTTATTTTCATGTTTTCTTTTGGTTTGCACGTCTTTTTGAGAGGAAGATTTTTAGTTGGATCTAAAAGATTTTCAAAAAATGAGCAGGAGAAGAGTTGAGACGAGCGTTCCCCGTGTAACCACAGCTTCGGTCATTAGACCACACGGCTGCCGGATGAGGAAGTGAACCTGCTGCTGTTCTCCTCACCTGGATGTTTTCGCCGGTGTAATAATGGTTCTGTTGTGTCCTTTGCGGTCAGGATGAGAGTGGAAAAGCATGTCACAGTTCCTACACAACTTCTGCACACAAGTGGAGCACTGAGCGTGGCCAGGAGCGATGCCACAGATGCTGCAGGTATCTACGGAGACACACACACACACACACACACACACAAAACAAGTCAAAAGCAGAAAAACAACAACCAAACTTTAGATTTTGCAGTTGTTCTCCCATGAATTCCCGTCTCTAAGCTTGCTGTACTCTGGCATACCCTGTTTGGTTTTCTGTACTTTGTCTCTCTTGTGATTGGCTCTGGAGGGGTGGCGGTGAAAGAGGTCGTCGCACGCATCACAGAGCGACTGATTGTCACAAGACCGGCAGACCAAAGACGAAGGACCACCACACAGATTACAGTCTCTCGCTGCAGGAGGATCTGGACATAAAGAAAGAGAGATTTTTTTTTTTATTTGAGCACCTGCACATTTTGCAGTTCAGACGTGTTACATCCTGCTGTTACACCTGAGGAGACTAATTCTGTTTTCATATCAGAATTGCAAGGAGAACTTTAAAAATTGACCATAGCAGGCTGTAAGGTGTGTTGCAGCTTACCCGTTGATGGTTTTAGGGGTTGTCCTCCTGAGCCCTGAGCAGGTTTAGGTGGAGGAGACAAAACCTGGAGTTTGTCTCCCTGCTGCTGCTGTTGCTGCTGCTGCTGCTGCTGCTGCTGCTGCTGCTGCTGCTGTTGCTGCTGCTGCTGTTGCTGCTGCTCTCCAGGCAGGACGGCCACAACATCACTCACCAGCTTATCCTGAAGAAAGCAGCATCAAAGTCAACATACTTTACACATTAAACATGCATGCACAGAAAAAAAAAACTGCATGACGACAGATGATCAGCGAGCATCAACGCTGAAAGACTCATACGCACTTGAATTTTGGTATTTGGTCTGTGTTGTTTTTCTACTGATTCTAATGAAATTATTTTTCATTTCAATGTTTCCCAGAAGGCACCAACACACAAAAGCCTATAAAACTGCTGATTTCACTCACTTCAAGGATCAAATTTATTGAGTTGTGTATTATTTTGCACACAAAGGCAACGTTCAACTGTCTGTGTTTGAAATCTGACTAATCTGTCTTTTGAGTTTCTTAAATGATTATCTGGTTGATTTTACAAATAATAATACATTATAATAATAATAATGATAATAACGATTCCTAATTGTGCATTCAGCATCTTTATTTGGTTTGCAAAACTCAAACCTTTTAAAAAAACAGAGATGTAACTTTCAGAATGAATGTTTATGACCTGTTTACTTTGTCATTGCTGGAAACAAAACTATGTCATGGCAGGTGTGACCAAAAGAAGCTCGGTATCGAGTTGTTAGCATGAGATGTTAGCATGAAACTCCAACCATTCTGTTTTAAATGGGCCCTGTGTTGGTATATATAATTTCTGTTTCTATATTGAAGGAAAAATAAGCAACTGTTTTAATAGAATCTCTTTTTTTCACAGCTGACTGCATATTTAGTGACACCATCTTTAGTTTAATGATGCATTTTTAATACAGACTGAAGTGTAAAGACACTAAAAACGTTGGCACAGACCTGCTGGATGATAAATGGGATGATGTCTTTGAAGTACTCTTGGTGAGGATGAATGCCCTGATCAAACAGAGATATATGAAATTGAAATACAGTGAATAATTTACACATAATGCAGCTGAAAAATAACACTGCTTAAAAAAAACCCCACAAACCTTGATGAGCATGTCCACCTCTGAGCGCAGGGTCATGACCTCCAGCGTCACAGCAGCAACTTTTTCTTTGTCGGGTTCAGAAACTTCATCGGGGAAACTGAGGCCGTCTATCTGCTGATTGGTGTAACCGTACAGGTAGAGGACTCTGCGGCCTCCCTGAGGAGCAGCATGAATCACATGATCAAGCAGCTTATATGTAAACTATTTAAGAAAAAAAGGACCCTCTTGTTCTCTAAATTTTATTTCCTGTGAGAAAAACAGTCTTGTTCACATTTAGAAGCTTCAAAATTAATCCAAGGTCTTATTCAAAGTCACTTTCAAGGCAAATTTAAGAAGAAAAAGCTGCACAGACTGAATGTTTACAACAGAATTGTTTTTGCTGACCTTGATGGCATCCACTGTCGTTCTAAACACCGGGTTGTTGTGCTTGACGCTCCTCCAGTATCTGGGCCTCTCAGGACTTGTCAGGTTACAGCCATATTTCTCCAGGATACTCAAGGCCTTGACCAGCCTACTCAAAGACTCCAAAACCTTGAAGTGGACGCAAAATAATGCGAAGATTCAAGTTACTGCATCTACATACTGAACAGCAAATGAGTCAGTCTCAGTTATCTATAACTCAACGTTATTGATGACTTATATTTCCAAAAGACACATGAAAAGAGCTTTTTAAGAGAATATATGAAGTTGATAGAGTTGTGTTGTAAATATTCTTACATTTAAGTATTTGTAACAAATTTAAGAGCTCCTATTACATTACACAGCTTGTTTTGGGCCTTTTTTTGAAAAACTAATGAATCTATTAATGGATTTTTTTTTGAGATTTTATTTAATTTTTTCTTTACGCTGTACAAATTAAAAGGGAGAAACCAAAAACAATGAAAAAACCTTAAAGCTAACAACATCCTACAGAGAAGGCAATCAGTTATCTGAAATGTGTAATATTTAGATTAGCCTTAATTTCTGTTCACCAAACTAAAACAGACTAATATAAAATTAATTAAATTAAATTAATTAAAAAATTAAAAAATAAATCAAAATTAAAAAAACAAAAGGAAAACAAGTTTTGAAAACTCACATCAGTCAGTCCTTGATTATGAGTGTAAAAAATCCTGGGACATAAAGAAATGTTGCTGTCTTTGTATATTGATGTTTTTCTGCCCCCTGGTGGTCATATACATCCAGATTTGAATAAAAATGTATCCGATCTGTACTGAATAGACTTATTTAAGCCATTTTTTTATGTTTTAAGTTGAAATTCATAAATCTTTGGACAAAAATAAATCTTTTTGATGTGTCTTCTGTCCATAGTTTGCAAAACCGTTCAGAACAACATATTTTATAATGTTTAATATTCCCAGTTCTGTCTTGTCTATGTGCCTTTCTGTGTTAATTTCTTCTCTTTCAGCAATCATTTGAGAAATAAATAAAAGAAAATAAATTTAAGTAAGTCTCTTTCGAGATATTTCAGGAAATGTTTTTTCGAGCAGCGGTACCAGCAGGACGGAGTGTTCAGAAAAAGAGATCTTCACCTCCTGTCTGGTGCTGCTGGCTGTGTTCTCTCTCAACATGGTCTCTGCTCCCAAGTGAAGGTACTTCTCCGACAGAGGCAGAGGGATGCTGGCCATGGTTTGGACGTCAGCCTTCACATCCTGGGCTGAACCTGAGAGGGCGAGGAGGGACTGGGATCTCCTCCTGACGTCCTCCATCTGGACAGAAGCAGGGCTGCTGCTCATTGCTGTAAGAAAGGAGAAGTCGACAATTTGAACAAGCTGTTTGAATCTGAGAACAAATGTCATTCTGAGATTAAGACAGACTCGACCTTACTGTTACTGAATACTGAGACAACAGATTGAAATTATGTGAGGGTGTAATTTTTACAGCAAACACTCTATAATCTGTATCTAAAACAAATTCTTCCTGAAAGACAACTGAGTCCATCTTATCTCTATTATAAATCACTGTAAACTTTGTAAACTCTAACCTCTTAATAAACTGCATTATTAATCAGAAAAACCACAAATATGTTAACGAGCTGTGATCTGTGTTTATAGCTGTAGTCTAAAGACAGTTGCCTGCACGATAAACACGCGTACCTCGAGAAGAGACAAAAGAAATTCATAACTTACCTGAGCTGTTTCAGACAAATGTAATAGGCCTCTTTCTTTCACAGTGACAATAAAATACCAAAACAACAATTTCCTGCTGTGAAAGTTATTAAATCTAGAGATTATATTAGATATAGCAAATATAAGAAAAGATAAGATATCATTAAACCTCATGGAGGGTAAGGTGAGAAAATAGATAAAGAAGAGTTTATATGAAAGTAAAATAAGGAATCTGAGGAATTAGAGAGATTATATCAATCAAGTATTTTGATACTTAAATCACATTATTTTAACGCGTTAATAGTCTACAAAAATCCACTGTGTAAATATTTGTGTGAAGAAAGTTGCAGTAATCAATCATTATCAATAAAGTCAACAGAGGGAAAGAAATCCATGAAACTACATTGAACTTTTATCTGTGGCAACAAAAACACAGTGAAGACAATGAGTGAAGGGGAAATTTTCATATGTAAAGGTCTACTATTCATTAAGGAATACGTTTTCAGAAACTGGTAGCAAAAGCATGGTTTCTTTGACATGAAGTGTCCCCAACAATTTCACTTTTAATTCACCACATGACGTCTTCAGGAAAGTCCAGGCTAAAGATAACAACAGCTTTACTCTCGCTGATGTTACAGAAGAAAATAACAAGAAACCATAAACACAAGCAGATAATACTTTTAAATAATGCTGCTTCTCGGTAATATGTCCCAAAACTAAAGTTAATGTTGTCAGTTGTTAGTTTTGAAGCTTAACTTATGCTAGCAAACAAACAGATAACAATTCTCGTTAGTTGAAATCGAAACTTTAAGTTACAGAAAAACATCGTTAACGTAACAGCAAATGTTGTTTACCTCAATTAAATTTCCGTCTTGACGAGTTTTGACATTTATTTCGTTTAGCTAAATGTCACTGGAAAGTCTTTAAATTAGGCCATTAATAAAAATAATGTGTGTTCATCAGCAGTTAGTGTCTCACTGGTTCTTACTCTCTTAACGCGGAAATCCAGTTTGACGTCTTAACTTCCGGCTCTACTTCCTGTTCGATTTTATTTGTCAAAATAAAAGCGGCACGTTTTACATTTTCATTAAAAAAATAAAATAAAATAAAAACAGGTAAGTGTGGAGGATAAATTAAATAGTGCCACAACCTGAAGAGAGAAGCTGCTCTGTTCTTCGTTAGCACAGCAGCAGATCCTTCTGTATTATGAGATGGATGACAGGTCATATTTCAAAACAGAAGAAAAAGCTCCTAAACATTAAAAGTCGGTGTTTGAACATTTAAAACTAATTATAAACGGTTTTGTGAGACTGAAACAAAGTTTTGGAGACCTGAATAATGTTTTGATGGGCTGAAAATAAACATTCAAACCTCTTCAAACTTTACTTTGTATTTCTCTCCAACACATCTTCAGTTTAAACTCGTTTCTGTTCTCCTGGTGGATCAGTTTGTTCTCCAGGTTTCAAACCTTGTTAATACTGATCTAAAAAAACTGCTGCTCCTATGTGGGAAAAAAAGGTTTAAAATGTCTAAACTTCCAGGTAAATATTTATTTTGAAAATCATTTCATCGTTTTGCAGAGTTTTTCTTTCAGAGCTGAGTATAAAACACACACTTTTCACAGATAGCTTAGATACAACTAATTTTCAGCAACAAATATGTTTTCATAGACGCCTGCGGCCACTTAAATACACTTTCTGTTAACATGTTTAAGAAATTAAATACCAAAACTGACAAAGTAGTGACCAAAGCATTATTCTCCTTTTCTATTTTCAGTTAAACTGGTGTAATTAGAAATTCGCTGCGGTTGAATTGATGAAATTATTGAACTCGTCTCATTTGAACTTCAGTAAACAAATGTTCAGTTTATTTTTGGATCCAGTGATCCGGTTATTTTTAGTATCCTGAGTTCACACACAGGTAAAAGTTCATATTTACGAGTACTTCCAAGTTAATTTAGTAACTTCGGAGTCACCAGGAGCCACGAAGAGCTGATTAATCTGTAATAATTACAGCATCTCCAGACCCGCAGTCTCTGGTTGTGTATGTGAGTTAAAAACAGCGCCACCCAGTGTTCAATCCTGATTCTGCAGACGGCAGGAGATACAACGAGTCACATGATTTCTTTCAAACGGAGAAGCAGAAGAGGAGGAGCAACACAGAACAGTAACATGAGAACAGGGAGGCAACCTTAAAAGTGAAAGTATTCAGTCAGTCAGGTTTTTGTTCAGGCGCCGTTTTGAATCGACGGAGCAGAAGGATGAAAACAAGGCTGACGCAGGGTGAGTGTTAATCCAACTTTTTATTATTTTACTGTCAAAGTCTGTGAGTCAGTTTTCTCTCTGTGAACTGTAGAGGAAAGAAATGTTAGAATGAACTCAACAGTTTGATTCATCTGACTGGATTTATTACAGCTTATTGTAAACTGCATGTGCAGGGGGACATTTTGTCAGGCCGACTTCCTGATCTATCAGTCTTGTGTGACTCTTGAACGTTTCCTGTTTCTTGATTCTTGTGCTCTGAGCTCACAGTCAGTGTTTCTGTTTTACCTCTCAGACTGACTTAAGAACACAAGATGAGTGTTTATGTGGAGGAAGAGGAGGACAGAGCAGAGTCTGCAGAGTCCAGCTCTCTGTCTATGAAGAGTGACTGTTCCAAAGATTTTCCTCCAAACTTCAGTAATGAACCTGGACTTTCAGACACAAAGTAAGAAAACTGCTGCTTAACATTTTTTGACAAATTTTCGGTCACTTCTGACAATACTGATTTTGTGTTTGTGTGGACAAATTTCTACTTTTATGTGATTTCTAAAGAAAAATTGGTGACGCAAAGAGAAATCATGTGTGACTCCTCCTTCTGGTTTAATGTCAGCAGACTAAGGAGACCACTGGAAAACATCTCTCAGGTTCACAGTGTTTATTTTGTGGCACAGCAAATCACACAGCTCCTGCTTCTGCACACAAACATATGAACAAAATCAACACACTGAAGCGCTCGCCATCTTCCTTTAGTTGCACAACACTCCCTCATACAGACAGTCACCAAACATAACAAGACCCCTCATGTTACTTAATATCCTCTCAGATTTGGGTGATGCTGATTTTTCTCACTTAGTGTTTGAAACGCATCATGGAGCCTTTTTCAGGACTTTCTGTAGTTAAAATCATCAGCAAGCAAAAACAACAAGCTGTTTGTATATGTGCCACCCCCCACCACACGAGGGTGCTGCAGTAACACAAATAAAGGCAACTTTGCATGGAGAATACAGGAGATTAAGGTCTCTCATGGGAAAACAATTAAAAGAAATTAACAAAAAATAAACATTAAAAATAGATAAATTGCTAAATAAAAGTACTAGTTGGACACAGAAACCAATTTTAGTGAGCAACAAAAATCTACAGCAACTCTGTTACACATCTTCCTCTTTGTATCTGTGTCAGCTGTCAGTCACCTAGAAAAAGCTGTAATCCAATCTAAGAGGATGAAAAACTTTAAACCTGCTAATAATCAACAGCAGCAGTTTGTGTATTAAGAGCTTCCTAAATGTCTTTGATAAGAGAATCTATCAAGGATTCATGTGATGTGACTAAAAACACGTTGGTGTTTGCAGAGTTCAGTTCAGCAGACGGAGAGCAGAGTCTCCAGAGTCCAGCCGTCTGTCTATGAAGAGTGACCGGTCCAAAGATCATCCTCCAGACTTCAGTAATGAACCTGGACCCTCAGACACAAAGTAAGAAAACTGCTGCTTACTCAATTATATGACTCATATTCAGTTTCCTTTGCTGATGTTCACTTTGTGTTTTGTTGAAGAAAATCATCAAGGTCTAGTTTAGGGTTTGCTGTGATTGTGTGAGCTTTATTGAAGTATGTCAGCAAAGTGGTGAACTGACTGACAGAGAGCCC
>JAPZDV010000013.1:2204555-2228896 GCA_029814665.1 Acanthurus lineatus
TTGTTAACCTCTCAGTGTTAATCAGACTGTGTACTTCTTAAACTATAATTTAGATTGGGGAAAACTTGAAGAATATTTTTGTTGGCCCCTGAACCAAATAAATGACAGTGATAAACGGTCGTCAGGTTCCTCCCCGGTGATCTCGAAAAATTAGAAAATAAGTAAGTAAAAAGTTGATTGAAGTAAGCTGCTACACGCCACTGCTGTCTTGTCTTGAGCCTTTTTAGAAGAGTAATTGTCAAACACTGTTAAAACCAGCTGTGAATACTTCATGAACAGTGTGGTGTGTCGCTACATGTTGTGTTTGCAGGGCGGTGAAGCAGCTCGCTGGACTCAGTGGTTGAAGTTTGGGGGGGAGGGGGGGGTGTTTGTGGTGGTAACGATGGGGGGCTCATATCGGCCAAAGTCATTAATTATGAGCGAGTTTCATTCTCAAAAACAGAGCTGGAGACTTCTTCAGCCTCAGCTCCGGTTTCATTCCAGGAGAGTGCGGCTGAAAAGTGACTCCGTCCACAGCTGGAGCGCCGCTTCTAGTGTTACGCATCAGATAAACACACACACACACACACACACACACACACACACAAATTAAAGTCACTTCTTTAGGGATTTACATTACATTTATTGCTGATACTCAATGAACCCAACCTTCATTTCTAATCAGAAAGTTCATTTTTTTCCAGTCTGGGATGCAGCTTTTGTCCCCAGTTGCACCAGCTGTCCCAAATTAACAGTTGTTAAGTCAAAGCTCCGTCCCCAAAAGTAGCCCATGTCCCACCCACCCACACAAACACACACCCACACACACACAGAGTTGGGTGCGTCTCCATCCTTAACTTAGCTTCACGCTGAGGACACAGAGCTGCTTGGCTGTGACACCCGGAGCTCTCAGTTTACCTTCGGGTGTTCGGTGACACGACCGCTGTGAACTTTGTCGTAAATTCTCTGTAAACAAACATGTTGGGGGAAAAAAAAAAACAAACCACGGAGGAACTTTAAACTGGGATTGGTTTGCTTTTGTCTGTGCAACATTTAATTCAGAAATAGTAATTAAAAAAAAAAAAAAAAGCTTAAAATCTGTGATAAAATACTGTGAAAACCAAAAAAAATAGACAGAAAAGATGAAAAAGAATAAACAGAAAGAAATAAAGATCAAGTCGTACATTGAATTATTATAAATTTATATGAAGCTTACAACCTTAATGCAAAAAATAACGTACACATGGAATAAAAAAGGAGGGACAGAAAGAAGCATTAAAGGAAAAAAGGGGATGTTAATGGTTTACCATCAATTCAGTATCTATAACATCTTCTTTCTGCATTTAAAGAAATTTTTACTCTTTAAAATTTTCTACATGATTATCATCACAGCAAATACATTCAGCATGTTAATTTTCCTCATTATTCAGCCAAATAATAGTTAAATATTAAATCACATTGCCTCCAATCATCCATCAACCTCATGCTACAGTCGACACGAGGAAACATCACAACTTTATTCATGAATGTGCATCACGGAAGCACAATATAATTTAATTAATAACATAAATCTGGATTTTGACTGATTGAATCATAATTAGATCTGAAGCATTAGCTGATTGTCGGACATGGATTAATAAATAATTTAAGTCATTTTTGAAGCAAAAAATGCGAAAAATTCTCTGATTCCACTTCATTTAATTTTATAATTTGACAGTTTTCTTATCTTCCATGACAGTAAATGTGATGCAATTGAATTTTGACCTTCTGACCTTTATGCTTGTTCATAAAATTTTTAAGCAAACTAACAAAAATATTGCAAAAAATTTAAGGGACTACAAACCAGTTGACTCACGGTTGGTTAATCCGGCCCTCGAATTAAGATCCTGAACCTGTTAGATTCTTTTTATTTTACTGAGAAGATGGAAAAGGGTCAGAGCATGATGTGATGGTGCGCAGCTTTTTTGTCGGAGGAGCAAGCAAGTAAGGAAAAGTGTGTGTGTGTGTGTGTGTGTGTGTGTGTGTGAGGTCTTACTACATGAGCTCCCTAAGCCGAGACGTGAGGGCATGGTGGCAGATAAACAGCTCCGTCTCCGCTATGATCTCCATCATCAGAGACGAGTGTTTATTGACTGTCAGAAGCTTGAAGCCTCGCAGACTCGCGTCTCTAAAAGGATGTTTGCATCCTAATCAAGCTCACAAAAAAAAAAAAAAAACTAAAGGGAACAACCAATAATAAAAATGTACCAATGTGGATTTTTTAATATTATATTTTTTAATTCATATCTGCTTTTTTTTTTTAAAGAATCTTAGTGGTCAAACTTGGACACAACGGCAGAAAACTCCCTCTGTTTTCCTGCATCAGTTTACATGGAGCTGCTCTGTTTTTGCAATTTAATTAATGAAGGGAAACTGAGGTTCAAGGGAAAGACAGTGACTGGTTTGACCCGTTCACCTTGTCAGATACTGGTTGAGAAAGTAAAAGAGGAAAAGCCGAGTCCATCCAGTGCATTTGGTTCATCAGCATTTGTTCCCACTGCTGCTGCCCTGCCACCTCCCCTCTATTTATACTCCCCTGCAAAAAATAAAAACTAGGCCCTACGCATGACTTCCTTGTGAATGTGCTGTGTTGCATGTGTATTATGGAAGCACTGGTGGTAGAGGGGTGGGGGGGAACACAGCCGACCCTTTTCATGCGTCCCCGTCATCGGCGTCGGACAAAGAGCAGCCGGTGGCAGAGATGTTCTCAGAAAACAGAGTCATGTGACGAGCTGCACGGCTGCAGGCGGACCTTTCTGTATTGTCAGCGCGCTGCACGACGCTGCACAAGGAGCTGTTTATTTGGGTCAGCCGGCGAGATGGAGAGTCAGTGCGTCCGCCGGGCTCGTCTCTGAGCTGACGGTGTGCACGACGGCGGCGGCGGCTCAGGGGAAACTCTGCTGTCTGTCACCAGAAGATTGTTGGGTGGTATCTGAAAGAAAAAAAAAAAAAAAAAAAAAGTTTAAATATGATCATTTTACCAAAGTGTTTCCATCGTTCCATCCACATTTCCCTCAACAGCTTCAATGTTAATACATTTTTTCCACGCTGGAACATGTCACACTTCCAATTTATTGAGCAAACCATGATTCTAGACCTGTTTTGCACTATTAATACACATTTCCATTGCAATTTAGAGTAAATTTCTAAGCTTTCAGATATTCAGTGGAAGTCAAAGGCCGATTCTTGAATCCTTGTATCACATTTACTGAATGAGACCAGTGAAATCAATAACATCATAACAAATCTATGATTAAAAAACAATAGGAAAGTGAAAAATAAGATACTATAAAATGTGGATATTGGAAAATCTATGTCTCAAAAGTCTCAGCACTGCTGGGAATCCACAACAACGGGTCTCTTACCTTGAAAGTAAAGACAAAAGGAAGTTGGCACAGCGAGGACAGATTCCTGGTGGACGTGCATCCTGAAGCTGCTCGATTATCGATCCTAGCAACAAGCGCCTAGCAACCGCAGCTTGTTTGGTCGATCCGCTCGGCGTGTCCCATGAGTGACGGCGCCCGTCGGACCCCGAGACGCCGCAGAGGCAGCGAGTCGTGGTGGCGGTCCACACACGGCTGGGCTCGTTGTGCTCGGAGCGGTGTCATGTTGACGCTGCAGTCGGATGAACGCCATGTGTGTGTGTGTGTGTGTCTGCGGTGGGAAGGAATGACAGCAGCCGTCTCACTTTCTCTGCAGTCTTAGGTTTCATACACAGACTTTACATGCCGACAGTCTCCTTCAGATCAGCTCTGCCTCTTGGCTCTGATACTTGTTTCTATTTACTACCGTCACTTAATCAGGAAGGAAACGCACCATGTTGAAGAGGAATTATGCAATCTTCACTTTGTGTTTGATCACTTTTCGTCCTCCAGTGTGACTCTTTTCTGTACTGATATTCACTCTTGTCTTTGTTTTATTTGTCCTGCATTTTACATCTGTGTTGCCAAACTGAAATCTCTTGTCTGCTGCAGTTGATTGCACTGAAAACTTGAATTTAATTCAAATACAAACATTATTCAGATTTTTCTTTAATCGTCTTTGTTTTAGTCTCTTATTGTGTCATGTCATATTTGATTAAGTTACATAATTTTATAGTTTTTGATTAGTCTAACACCTGTAATTCACATTGTATTGCATGTATTTAAAGAAATACAACAAAAACCAGAGTTCAGTTAATGCCAGGCGAGCTGCTTCATCCCACTTCTTCATGCTAAGCTATTGCTATTGCTGATTGCCTCTATTTTCACACTGACCACACAGACATGAGGTTGGTATCTGTATTCTGATGTTTATATTTCCTTAAACGGAGCAAAATTGCGGACACAGTGTCCCGTGTTGATGCAGATGTCGCAGTCCAGTAAAAGCCACAGTTATTTGGGTTTATTTTCAGATGATACAGTTAGCTCATCAGAGGAGGAGGCACAGAGTGGCAGCCGCTGTCACGAATCCACGCCGTCATTTTTAATGATGCAGACGTGAGATTCCTGCTGAATGTCAGGTCAGCTGGGATCCACGAGAAAGGTTGCATGTTGGACTTGAACCAGGCTGCCGCTCAGACAAAGCCAGGTGGAGCCGCATTTAGCCGTGGGTTTGTTGTGAAACGTAGCCTCCTCGTTTCCGCCCTCAGGTCGGCTCTGACCATCAGATACTCCACCTGTGGCTGCAGCTCAGCCCCTGCTGTTACATAATCCTCCCTAACAGGTTGGCGCAACATTTAGCGATGGAACTTTTGTGTAGTTTGTTTCCTGGAAAGGAGGAAGAATTCCTACAATGTCACACCGGACTCAGGGAGGTGAGGGGAGTGCATGCATTCATGGTTTGTGAACCTCTTTGTCTCTTTTTTTTTGCTCTCCTTCACTGCAGCTCGGTGCAGAACAGCGAGAGAGGGAAGAAGATCGGAAACGCCATGATCACCACCAGCCGCAGTGTGGTCCAGACGGGGAAAGTAGTGGGTGAGAAAGCTTAAGGGAAAAAAAAAAAGGCTTCAGTTTAACCGAAGTGAGACACTGAGAAGTCTGATGATGCTGTTTTTTTTAAGATTAGTGCCCAATAAATCACATGGAAGTTTCTTGCACAGTGACACTCGAGACATTATTTCTGGTGACATGGAGTCAGACCGATCACAGATTTTCCTCTCATCATCAACGAGGGCTGCAAAACATGTGGTGTATTTTCCGTTTCAGTGTGTGGTGATTTATCAGAGTCAGACCTTTTGGGTCAAAAACAAAATTCAAGGGTTTTTTTTTTTGTTTCTTTTTTCTCTTTATTTTGTCTCACAGTGACAATAAGTGCTCATAATAACCCGTCACTTCTTTCGTTTGTTCCAAACCTGCACAATTTTTCACTTCCTGTGTGCCAGACGATTTTAGGTTGCACATCAAAAGTCTAATGAGTTTTTCAGAAAAAGAAGCCAAATGTCAAATGTTGTCTAAACAGACGTACAGAAACGTTGCCCAGATAAAATACAGATAACTTTTAGGATTAATGTCATTGAATCAGAATCTTTCTAATCAAAACAGTTCAACCTGACAATGATCACTTCTCTGTAGATGTTTTGGTGCTGCAGAAGCATCGTGTTCGATCAGACAAAACAGACATTTATCTGTAAATGTCTTTCAGTAGCTGCTTTGTGAATAAAGTTGTACCGTTGTTTCACCTCTGCTTTCAGGTCAGTCTGTGGGCGGAGCATTGACCAGCGCCAAGTCGGCCATGTCCTCCTGGTTCTCCACACTGTCCCAGCCTGCAGCTGTAACCAGCCCAGTCTCCCCGGAGCCCGCCACAGAGGTCAAACCCTGAAACCGAACCCTTCTGGCTGAGGGTCAGCGGACTGAGAGCTGCTTTTATGAAGGATGTGAGCAGGGAAATGTCCATCTTCGGTTCAGTGGGTTTCAAGTCTGAGCGGTGAAACGTGGACGGGAAGACAACCTGCTGCTATACTAACTGTACAGCCCATATCCACTGTGAGGCAGAGACTGCCGGCGCTATTGATCAAAACCTGAGATTTCAGCAGGCTGCATCCTGTCTGACTGCCTGTTTGTCTCTGCTGCGGTTCGTATTGCTGGATCCTTTCCTGTGAGACACTAAAGTTGCTGTCGTTGGGTTTGCAGTGTTCACTCATTGCTGCGTATTTCCAGAGTTTCTCTGTTTAGCCGACTCATTTGCTGAGAAATTATGTAGAAAAACTAATAAGTCGACATCACAGAGTTTGACAGAACAGCATGAGACGCGGCATCTCGGAAAAATTTTACAGAAATGGTTTTGATTTTAAATTGTCTGGCTGATGTTCAGTGATGCCTCTGTAGTAACATTGTGGTTGTCATATTAACAGCTTAAATTCCTCTGAGATTAAACTGCAGTAAAATACATGTTCATTCATATACTCAGATATATTTTTTTTAAAAACTTTTATGACGTTATGTCAGTTTCGGCCTCCATTGACTTCTTCAAATTACTTGTTTTGACAGTCAAACAGACCAGAACTCCTAAAATACTGACTTTAAGATGATATGATATAAAAAAACCCCAGCAAATTCTCATTTTGTGAAGGAGGAAACACAATGTTGGGCATTTATTCTTGATTGATTGATTCCTTAAAACTTGAAATTACAACATAATCACAAAATTCTAATGCTGTTGCTACAATAGCCACAATGTTATTACTCAAGTCCTTGTCAACCTCATGCCTGATTTCAGTGGAAACCTCCCTTAACCATGAAGGAACCTGCACCCAGCTGTGTGTTTGACAGGGTGTTATTAACCCTCACCCAGGCCTTTTTGTACGTCGCTGTCAAAAAACATATATATAAATATTGGGAAAAACTATATTTAGTGAATCTGAAGTTAGCTTAAAGTCAGATATCTTATTTATTTGTCGTGTATAAACTTGTAAACTCATAAATATCCATGTTTTGTCATGACAACACTGGAACAAGTCCTAACGTGTGGACCGCTGTGTGTATTTGCACAAAGCAGCCATTAAATTCTATTTATGTGACTCTTAATCTTGTATAACTGTAATTTTGAGGTGCTTACAGGATCTTTTTCCCTCCATGCTACAAATATTCCACAACAGATTGAAGGTGGTCCGGTGAGCATGCTCAGTCCAGTCTCCAGTTTCACACCTGTGACGAGCGTCTTCCTCTCGTCTTTGACTCTCTTTTTAATATTTTTTTTTCTTTTCGTTCATCATTTTGTTCATCTTTTAAAACCTTCTTTGGCCATTGACTCATTTCTGGTGTTTTGATTTCTGAAAAAAAAAAAAAAGTATAAGAAAATATCAGCTGTTTAAAAAGCTGCTGTTTGTTTCTTTTTTTTTTTTTTTTTTTTACCCTCTGATGATATATTTTCATTTTGTATTTAAAAGATTTGAATGTATTGTGAACCTGAAATTCACACAATATTTTCTTGACAGATGCTTTTAATGTATTTGAGAAGAAAGTGATATGATACTATATTGCTGTATTTAAAAAAAATAATTAAAACATACTGCAGATATTTTTTTTTCCTGACATTTTTAGTCTACTATCAAGCGACAATTCTTTTCTCCCTCTGGGTTTGAATCTGGGTACAAATGTAGGTCAGTCAAACAAAGTGGTGGCCTGTGAGTGTGTGTGTGTTTAATGGGGGGGGGTGGTGTTGTTATGGTGGTGGCACGTGGCTGGACAAAAACGCACCCATGTGCTGTCGGACAACAATCGGGCTGCAGCATCACAGATACACATGAACCCATCGACCCCCGAGGCAAACAGGAACTCGCCCAGCGATCCCGACTGACGGAGCGACGACTGGTTTCATCTGCACTGAGTTTAATTCATTTTGTTTATCATTTACTGGTTTTCTTAGGATGACTTGACTCACTTACTTCTCTGCTATGAGTGGTTAAAATGTTCAAAACACAAGTTTTAGTAACTAAAAATTTGCGTTTCTTGATCAGTTTTCTGTTCTTAAAGTAGTAATGAACCAACTTTTTAGCACCAGGTGTCAGTTTTAAAAGCTGCAGCTAATTTCTCAGAGAGCTAAATTAAACATAGTGTCAGTTGTAATTTAAGTTTTCGCTTCACATGCGACAAAAAAAAAACCTTTTAAGCACGATTATTCTGCATATTACTGAATGCCAGTTACTCTATCTAATCTGCTGTTAATCTGATTTATCTTGTATATTTCAAACCTCTTGTCCAGCACTAACAGGTTATAAACAAAAAATTCTGCAAATTCCTTATTTTAACCAAACAGCTGTTCCTTGCTCCTGTTTTAGTTACGTAAGAGAGAAAAAAAAAAAAAACACTGAAACTGTCAGATGAAATATTACAGAGCTGCAGACGTTATGTGCTTAAGGTTGCAGAAACACACCAGCAGCAGTTATTTGTAACACTCATCAACCTCTTTCTGGTGGTGGTGGTCTTTGCAGAGCCGTGTGATGTTTGAAACGCTTCACTGCCGATGAAGCTACATTTTTTTCCAACATACTGAAAGAAATATGAGCATACGTGTTTCAACAAATCTGTTTTTTATGATTATACAAAAGAAGTTGAACTTTTCTGTTAACCGTCCAAATAAAAGTGACCATTATTTAGGATTTTAAACAAAGTAGACGAGACAAAAAATCCGGCCAGACATTAACGACCAGTCCATCCTTCAAATATTTGGATTGTTCACTTACGATGAAACTAAGAGTAAATATTCAACCTTAACAAACAGTAACTTCACAAGTTATTTTAAATAAACCTTTTTTTTTTTTTAAACTAGCAGCAGTGCCAACACCAACATACTTCAGTCAGAAGAAACAGGGAGTCAGTTTCAGGAACGTTTTTGGTATGTTTTTTAATAAATTAACGTTCATTCAAAACAGTGCCAAAGGAATATGATGCAGCCAAACATGCTAGTAAGGTTTGTCATGAAGCACCTGTGCTCATGTTTTTAAGGTAGGAGGAAGACCCCTCCCCTCCCCAACCCACCCCGCCCTCTCCACTACTGCTGGCGGTTGCCGAGACGATTTCCATAGCAACAGCCGTGGGCCAGCCCTCTCCTCTGACAACCAATCAGCAGCAAGATTCCTCAATATTCACTCGAGAAAAAAAAAAAAATTTTTAAATCTGATAGGAAAATGGATATCTACCCACAATCACACTACAGTAATGTCTGATATTAAATTAAAAAAAAAAAAATACACTAATACAAAATAGACCTGGTTATTTTCCCCACACTAAAACAGTTATGAAAAATATATATTTCAATATATATTTATTTCAGCAGCTTGGAAATTAAAAAAAAAAAAAATAAAAAAAAAATGCATGAGCCCGAAACCTGTGTTTGTACTGAGAGCGGAGCTGGTGATGAAGAGACTGTTGTGGAAAGGAAAACAATATCATGATCATGTGACAATGGATGGAGTGAGGTGTAAACTGCTGGCTGTGTGGAAGACCTGTGTGCAAACAGACGGACAGACAGGCGGTGGAGGCGCTTTAGTGGAGTCAGGGTGGAGGACAGAGCAGTGAGGGAGGAGAGGTGATGGATGCCTGGACCTGCAGTCACCCTCTTTTTTTTAAACCCCTCTCCGCCTCTCACTCGTTTCCCCGTCAGCCCTTCCACCCCTCCCGAAAAAACAAAACAAAACAAAACAAAAAAAAACCAACAACCACGGCCTCTGTTCCCCTCGTCTGCGGGGCCTTGTGAAGAAAATCCATGGAGTCTGATTTGAAAAGGAACAATCTTAAATCTATCTTTGGAGGATCAAATACTGTAAAGGCGGCTCTGAAAAGTTTGCATTTTTTTGCTCATTTGTGGAGGTCAGCGGGATGGTAGCTTCAATGGATTCCAATGGAGACACAGAGCCAGAGCAGCAACACAGGGCTAAACTCGTTATTATTTAATTTTAGTCGATAATATGTCAGAAAATAGTCAAAAATGTTCATCAAAACTTATCAGAGCTCAAATCAAAGTCTTTAAACTGCCTTTTTTTTCCAACCATAAGATAAATATAATTTTTACAATTTAAAAAAAAGATGGAAAATCATCAAATTATCACATTTAAGAGGCCAAAACCACAGAAAAATGAAAAATGACTTGAATGAGGCATCGCTTGTTAAAGTTTTGACCTTTTTCTTCAGTTCTACGTTGAACGTCACTTTGAACATCCTCCAGCTTCTCTAATGTGAGGACTGAGTGTAGAACATTTTAAACTGCAAAATTTATGGATTTTGAGTTGTTGTTGGTCAGAAAAATCAAGATGCTTAAAGATATAATGACATATAAGATTAACTTTTTAAACTATTTTGTCATGTATTATCCACAAAAATATTTAGAGAGAGCCCTGGTTAAAGCATGAACAGGCTCTTGGGATAAAGATTATAATCTAATTAATTAAATAGTATTTTTACAAAAAAACGAAGTGAAATGACATGAAACTCTCCCAAACTTTCAGTCACCTTATATGAATCTTGTACTAAAAGTTTGTTTTGGTTTTTATTTAGACTGGCGTTTCCAGTGTCAGTTGAGTGGTACCTATTTTTTCACAGCCTCACACCTTCCTGACATTTCACCGGGGTTTATGTGATGGCATTTGTAGAAAAGGAAACGTAAAAGCTGAGCTGCTGGTGATAGAAATCATTGAAGTACACATACTTGGACGCGTCTTGGCTGGGTTTTAACACTTATGGCAAATGGAATAATGTACAGGCAGGAAATAAGCACCTTTCTCTCATCGATTATTGCTGGACCTCGACGCGTTGCTGATGTGGACGTCTGACTTGTGACCCTCAGCAGTCACAACTTTATTGAGGCAAATACTGTTCAAAGCTTGTCTGTGTGAGCTGGCTCAAATTTATCTTGAGATGAAGTCCTAAAATACTCCCAAATGAGAAGCAGAGGTATTTTTTTTTTTCCAAATAGTCTGGTAATTTCATCCTCACCATTTATGTTTGGCATCTTTCTCAGCTTAGCTGCCTGTTCCATCAGATCAGATCAGATCAGATCAGATCGTGCCGTAAACTGAAATACATCATCTCTATGTAACATCTCTATATCTGTAAGGAGAAAGAGAGAGACCTTCAGGATTTCAAAATAGTCTGTTATACCGTAAAACTTTTTCAACCACTCCTGCTGAATTGCCGTCATGACCACCAATGATTCATGTAAATCCTGACTCTGTCATGCCGTCACGCCGTTAAAAAAACCTCCACTAGAAGAAACAGCACGTTACTGACGGAGAGAAGCAGTAGTTTAAGAGGTTTCTACTGATCGTTTTGATTCATTTGCATTTTTTATTTTTCTTTCCATTGGAATCCATTTTAAATTTGCTGTGAATGGAAGCTGATCTGCTCTCCTCTGCAAAGAAGCAAACTGCAACTCTTTGGAGAACGTTTGTGATACTCGAACGATAGATTTTCAGTGGGTTATTCCTTTATCAGTGGTGAGAGAAGAGAAGAGAAAAGGAGGAGGAGGAGGAGGAGTGGGAGAGAGGGAAGCCACGATCAGAGGGAGGGCTGGGAGATTTTGGTACAGTTGCCATTGTCATTCCAAATAGGTTTACCAGTTAAGTGCATCATCACCCTCATCATCATCATCATCATTATCATCATCACAAAAATCAGTTGACGTATAGATTATCACATTGTAGAAACAGTATGATAGACTTGTAATAATATCGAACAGATGTCACAACTGACAAAATAAGAAGGGAAAAAAAAAAACAAAACAAAACAGAAATTTTCAGATTACTAGTATTTTTGAGGGGCATCTTTTTCTCTCCAAGCTTGTTCAGGCCTGCGTTGTTCCTCAGCCACAGCTGGAACTAATGCAAGCCTCCGAAGTCCAGAGATTCCTCCACAACACAGATAAAGTCAAACCCTTTCATATCTCAGAGATCTGATCTGCGCACCCCCCCCACCCCTTCATGTTCATCCCTCAACGTTACAGATTGCTGGTTTAGTCAGCGAGGTAGGGGAGCGGAGGTTAAGAGCTATACGTGAGGGAGGGTCACCAACTCTCCGTCTACCTCGAACTCCTCAGCTCCATCAGGGGAGAAGAGGTAGGTTGGGGGTTTCCAGGGGGACTCCTCCAGGCAGGAGGGGTACAGCTTCCCCACTGCACAGCGGAAGTCCTTGCCCAGATCCCAGAGCACGCGTTCAGACACGGGCTGCCGCAGGTACCAGCGGTCCAGCTCCATGTCGTACTGATAGATAGCGTACTTGGCACGCTCGTTCATGTGGGTTTCTCGCATGAAAATGCAGAGTGAGTTGAGCAGCACCACCGCCCGCACACAGGGGTCCGAGTAACGCTTGGCGGGGATGTTGGCTGCCAGACGCCACTCGTTCTTGTTGACATCGTAGATCTCCACTGTGACGGAGGAGCCGTCGATGGTGCTCGTGGGCAGTCGGATGCCAGAGTTGCTGACCACGTGGAGACCGCCGATGTAGAAAATCAGGTCACCGAAGGCGGCTGCGGAGGCGAAACAGCGGCTGGTTTTGCGCATGGCCATCTCCACCCAGGTGTCGGCTCGGGGGAAGTAGCAGTACATCAGGTCGTGGGTCATCACGTAAATGCAGTCGTGTGCCACCACGGAGGTGCTCCAGTTCCAGGCGAAGGGCAGGGGGCTCATCATGCTCCACTCATCCTTCTCGCAGTCGTAGCGCTCCACCGTGCGCTTGTTCAGCTCTCCTCCGACGTTATCTCCCCCGATTGCATAGATGTAGCCCTCGCAGTAGACCAGCGAGGGCTTGATTCGGGCACAGAGCATGGGGGTTTTAGGGACCCAGGTGTTCTGCTGAGCGTCAAACCAAAAGAAGCTATCGACCGAGTGGAAGACCGCCTGTAACTTTGCACTCTTACCGTGGTTGGTGATAGTGTTTTTGAGAGGGATCTGTCCACCAGCGATGAACACATCATTGTCTGGTGTAACGAGGGTCCCCACCTTCTGCAGATCTCCTGGGGGGTTGCTGAGCTTGTACACTTTCTCCGCCTGTGGGCTGTAACACACTACCATAGTAGGCAAAGACCCAGACATGACATATCCTTCGCCTTGCGTTTCTGACATGGCCTCCATGAAGATCAGCATCTCCTCCTTGGTCATGCCTAACCGAGGTTTGAAGAACTTGGGCATGGACTTGTAGAGGCCCTGCACCACCACAGACTTGTCGTTGGGCGGCAGACCCTGAAACCAGGCGCGTTGCGTCACCTCGGACAGTGCATCTATGCGGATCTGACTGAGCACAGAGGACAGGTGCTGCGAGCGGGCCTCCATGTTGTACTCCAACCACAGCATGGCTGCCTCGCGTACCGTCTCCTCTTTCTCCACGTTGAGGTTGTCGCTGCTCAGCACGTCTATGAGCAGCTCATGGGAGAGCTGGAGGAAGGCCTCCTGTCTGTACACCACCGGGAACTTGTGCTCCACCATGCGCTTAGCGCTCTGCTTTAGTTCACTACAACTGAACAGGTCGCCGATGCTCAGCATGCGGACGCAGTTTTCGGCATTTATCTTCTTCACCAGATAGTCTTTGCACTGCAGCAAGACATCCTCCACCTGAGTTAGGACAGAGGACAAGGACATGACAGTCAGAGGTCTGTTAGACACAAACACACAGCTTCAGAGGTGAGACAGCAGTGTGTTGACATTTCTTACTTTTTTGACTTACGTAAAAATCATACAACCATGAAAATTTAAAGATGTCAGTAACTGGAAGAGCTGGAAACTGCACAGTAGAAATGCATTTGCAGGAGAGTGTTTACTTCAGTGGAATGAAACACAATCAGCAGCAGAGAGGAATAAAATGTGGGATAAAGGCAAAACTAGTTAGTTGCATCAGTTTATTGTTGGTTTCAGTCTTTTTGTAGGATCTGACAATATAAAATATGGTCCCTCAAGGATGACAGGAGGACTCAGACCTTTACTGTTCATGAGTCACGCACTGAAAAGGATCATTTGCACGGACCTGAAGGAAACAGGCGGTCTCGTAAAGCGGCTCCACGGTGCTGTCGCTGATGGCCAGGTTGCCCGTGTAGGCGTAGGTGATGATGATCTGCAGGGTGGCCGGGTCCACGTTCCTCAGGTGGACATGGGTCTGTTTGCTCTCGCTGAGGCCACTCATGAACATCGCCCTGCGGGAACACAAACAACAAGACGGCAGGATTTTTAAAACGAGGAAGTGTGCAAGGAAGCGTGTCTCATCTCACAGTTATGAGACAATTAAGCTGGTCAAAGATACCAGGAGAAACTGTTGGTTTAAAACTGAACCAGTACTTACATGGACTGTTCTTTAGTTAAAACTGTTCAGACCACAAAGCCCCTTTTTATTATTTATGTTAAATCCAAGTTTAAAAATATACAGGCATCAGATGTCAATGAAATATTATCTAAATGTTGCCTGTTCCAGCAAATAACAAATACAACAACGGGAATATCCTTGGTCTTTAAGAGCAGGATTAAACACAACCGTTTTATGTGGAGCGGATGCTACTACTGACTTGATGCCTGACAGTTGTTCCCTGTTGTAAGCAATTTCCTGTTACTGAATGACAAACAGTGATAGTCACCACCTGTCCAGTGGGTTATCTGTCCACTGTTTAGCTCCAGCTGGCCTTCTCCCTGCTCTGACTCCCATGTTGCCGCAGCCTTGGCCGGCAGCCTACACTCCCACGTTGTCATTCATCAGAGCTTTGAGTGAGTCAGAGCCTCTTTGACCTCGTTCACCACGTCAAGTCCTCGAATGTTATGCATCTGTACAACTGCTTTTGACATTTCTTATGGTGATGTCTTTGGTGTGAAATGCTCACTTGTGCAGAGATGTTACTGCTCTTGTCAGTAACATGTCAGACTCACAGCTTTAGCTATGATTCTGTTGTTTCATTGTTTGGATTTAGATTTACTGACTGACTTTTCTGTCAGCGGGACCATCTTCTTGGCTGTCATCTCTGCACATGCTGACTACACAATTCCTTTGTTTATTCCACTGAAGATACAATTGCTGCTGAGGAATGAACAAACACATCATTTCCTGTGTACCAAATTATTTTTTTGAGTTAACAGCTCCAAGGAAAAGGTTTTGAACAATCAATTACATTACATAAACATTCATTTCTAGTAACATTCTCAACCAATTAAAATATTTAGACTGAGCTGTTAGTGTTGCTTCAGTGAAGAAGAGAAATGTCAAAACCTTGCTTCGTTCGTCTCTTCAAGTGTTGATACTTTCAGTATTATTATTATTGTAAATAATCATTTTAATAAACTACTCAGTCCCCAACATGCAAAAGTTTACATTAGAAAGGGACTTTTCAAGAGAAAAAAACATTCACTTTTTCCTACCTCTCTGAAAGGATGATTTACAAGGTTTTAAACTGTTTTGTTGGACTGTTGGTCATTCTAAGCTCTGAAAACCTGTAATTGGCATTTTTCACTTTTTTAATGACAATTTTGTTAAAAAAAAACAGCAACTGATTGACCAAGAGAGGGCAGATTAATTGATATTGAAAACAATATTTGTTGTGGCCCCTGAAAAAAAAATCAATTTGGAGCGTTGGGTCATTTGATCAGTTCTGCTTATTTTTCTTAATGACCAACATTTTTAGAAACAAGATTGTTTAAATTAGAAATTAATTCATTAATCCATGCACTTGCAACTCTGCCGTTTATCAATAACATGTTTCTAAAACAGCTCAGTCCTTGTGTATGAGGGTTTTGGGGGTGTGCGAGTGTGTTTTGCTCGCAGCAGGGGCTAAACCTGCCAGGCTGTATTACGCAACCCTGCAGGCATACCCCTGCACCCCCACCCTCTTTTTCCTCTCCTTTTCTTCCCCTTTCTCTCCATCTCTCACCAAGACCTACGTGACCAGACTTTCCCCTCCCAACTAGCACTCTCCAGAGTCCCGCTGCCCCCTCTTTCCCCTGAAGCAAGGAGAGAGGAGGTGGAAGGGGAGGCAACAGACAGAAAAAGAGAAGGAAGGAAGGAGCAGCAGTTTAGAGGAAGCACTGCGACACCTCTGAACCCTGGAGGGGAAATGCTTTGCGTGTTCACACCAGATAAAGAGTGTGTGGGAAACAGTTTGGAGGATTGTGGCGAGGTGGGTGTGAGGGAGGCATCAAGTTGTCGGGACCTTTTCTAGGAATGCATGCATGTGTGTGTGTGTGTGTGTGTGTGCAGCAGTGAGAGAGGGAAGGGTGAGACAGTGAGTTAGACAGAGTGTTCAAATGCAGCATGAGCTCCTGTCATGTACAGATGGACTATTCCCAGAGCCGAGGCTGCTGCTCTGTCATATTCACCGCAGTGCACACACTTCATTATGCAATGTTGTGCGTACAAATGAGGCCTCTCTGGGGCTTTGAGGGCTACCTCTGTAGAGCCCTGGGTTAGAGGTTGCTTCATTTATTGCGCGAAAAAATACATCAGAGACAGATTAACTACCGCAGCTTTCAAGGAAACATCATCCCCTTGCTCTCCCTCCCTTATGTAGAGTCTGCGTAACACTTGCTCTACGACATGGTGCATTATTCATGGTAACTGTAGGAGGGAAGCACTTACAGACATAACAAACGTGCTACATAATGACAACGTAGCTGCGCCTCATCACAAACAGACAGAGGGGAATAATTGCTATCTTTAAACACAAAAGCACAGCGTGGTGCATTATTTGTTGAAACTGTAGAGGAAAATTTCAGATAAAAACAAATCCCCGACATATAAAATGAGTTATTCCACACTTGATCACAGCATCACTAGGCTGACAATAGTGCAGCACACTCACCTGAAATAGGAGCTACATGTGGCCAGGACCATCTTGTGACATGGGAACTCCGTGTCCTCCACCAGTAGCACAACATCAGTCAGTAATTTCTGTTCATAAAAGAACTTAAGCTGCTCCAGCAAGGAGACAGCGTAGTCCGTGTTGACCGGCCTGCGCTCACTGAGATCCGACATGGTTGCATCCCATGAATCGCGCCCCAGTTTTGAAAAGTCACACGGCCGGCAAAACCGGACTCAAGACAACCAGGAGAAAAAATAATCTTAAAAAATGTAAGAGAATAAACAGCTGGATTGGGGTTCTTCAACACCCCCACTGGCCAAAGTGGAGGTGTTCAACTCCTGTGTGGAAATGCGTCTGTTATTCCCTCTGCTGGTGATTAGCTGAAAGATGAGATGAGAAGGTTGCGGTGTTGTAATACCGAGTGTCACAATCAGGAGTCCTGAGGAAGGGTTCCTGGATGAAGAACGGGCTGTTTCTAGCAGTTGTTTGAGGTCATGCAGCGAGGCACTGGGGACCGGAGGTAGAGGGAGAGCACGACAACTGTCATGACACAGCTACATCAGCGCTTGCCTAAAAAACACAAGAGGAAAAAACAAAAAGGGCAATCATGGGTCTGGATGGAACCCACAGAAACTAGCAGTAAAGGAAATGAATATCTCAAACTAAATCTTTTTATTCTCTCATAGTCACAAAGATCCTAAAACCCTCTCAGATATGAAAACAACACCTTCAACAAAATGGTTTACTTTTGCAGGTCATCTGCTGCTGCCAACCTTCACTTCCAGAAACTGCAATGACAGCCTGACAGTTCACGATAAGAGAGCCTTAATGCAAATGGGCAACTATCGCTGGGCAATGACTGCAATAATCTCCCAACTGACCTGACATAAAAAAGGGACAGAATCTAAATTAAACTGATTTACATTAGTGGCCACTAAACAGCTACTGAATTCATACTCTTATTTAGATGCTATTTGGTGCAGAATCCAGTTTATCATTTCATTTTCTGATTGAACCTTACATAGAATGGTATTCAGACATTACAACATATGTAGTCAGGTAGTTTCCACTTTTTGTAAAATGTTTTGGTGATCCACATTTATGTAAAAAGGTCCACAATTTCTCTCAATATTTGGACCAACACTTAACCTTTCTAACTCAATTTAGCTATGTTGTTTTCTGACTACCATCCATTGTATGTAATGTTAAGAGAACACAATGTTTATGATTATTTCTAATGCAGTGATGATAAAATCAAGATAAGACAACTGACTTTAGAAGGAGTCCTGTGGTCACAGTAATAAGATGGTCCACTTAGCATTATAATCAAACAAAAACACACCACATTTTTTTTGAACAGCACTGCTCAACCTTCACTTGCTTTCATCAACGCAACTTGGAGGAAACACCACTGATACTATTACTACTACTACTATTACTACTACTACTATTACTACTACTACTACTGCTACTACTGCTACTACTACTACTACTACTACTACCCCTCTACAGAGTGTTAAGTCACCAGAAATACACTAGGTATTGATCATAATCTCAAGCCAAATGTTTTATCAAACAGTCAGTTCAATTCTTATATCAAGTACACAATGTGTATAAGTTAATTTTACAACCTTGTCAGCACCACACTGTATCAGATCCGCTGGATGCTGATACCGGCGATCAGCCGAGACGACCTCTGATTTGGTGTCATTTATTCGCCTTAACACGTGTTTTGAACCCGCTTTACGACAGCTATCAGCAAAATATACGTAATTTCTTTAATTTCTGTTATGTCTTACGTCTAACGTTAGCGTGAGTAGCTAGCTAGCATTTTAGCATACCTAAGTTCAGATTAGCTAACGTTAGCGCTATCACATCTTAAAAACTGAAAAACCGCAAGTGTCGAGACATTTGAGAAATAACGTCGTGAACATTTGACAGCAGTTAATTTTGCTCTTAAGTGGTACGTGATAATTTGTTGTTATGATGTCTGGTCAATAAATAGTTAGGTAGTTTACCAACAAACCGTGCTATGGTTAGAAGATGCTAGCGTCGGTCATAGCATGGCACATCCTTCACCTAACGTCAGGCCATTTATACACATTAATTTCAAAAGCACAAGATTAAATGAATGTTCAGCTGTTTAGTAAGCTAACAAGTGTCAATTCTGACATGTCAGACCGCGACTACCTGCTAACTAACGGGTAACTTTTAGAAATAAATGCAGACAACCAAACGCTGTTTACCGCTAACATTAACGTTGCCATTTTTTCGGACTTGCCCAATGCTGGCTGGCTACGTTAGCACGTTACCATTAACTACCAATCCACTTTCCACCACATCCAAAACAAACCCCATCTGCTTTCTAAAACATGGCAAAGTAACATTAGACAGGCAGGCCTGCTGCAAAACACATACCTCGCAGAGGTTGGCTAACCCGACAAACCGTTTCAACATCTCCATCATCGTCTTTTCCGTGGCTTTGTTTCAGAGTAAAACGTTTTGTTCAACGAGATGGCTATTCTTGTCTTTGCTCAATTGACCAAATCAGCTAGCCTCGATTTAACGTTGTATCGCTAGCGCAAGTAGCGACACTTGCATGATTTCTACCCGCGGCAAGTTAGCAACTTTAGCTTCTCTAAGCTCCACAGTTCCGGGGTAACGCAAGAGTTAGCTAACGAGGTTAACAAGTCTGTTTATGCGTACTGGCTGCCTGTTGCAAAGCTTCTGCCATCCATAGCGCAACAATACATTTCTTTCAGGAGTGATGTGATGGGTACAAACCACTGCAGCACCCAAACTGAAGAGCGGTCATGCTGGTAGCAGAAACACAGCTAGGCTAACAGCTAAAAGAACCTAATAAACGCAAGCTAGCTACGTGAATGAGCTACTTTTCAAGTTAACCACTTCAACAACCATAATCGAAGCTTCCTTACATTAGTTGTAGGCAAAGTCCACGCACTGAATCGTCGCGATGGCTTTTCTCGTCAGCAGAAAGTGCCAAGTAAGCCCCCTCAAGCCGAATTTAGACATTAAACAGTTGTGTTGAAGCGCTAAGCAGCAGACAACCTTTCAGCGCATCATAAGCGCCTGAAAGACCAGAGGCCAAATGAGGATACTGCGCATGCGTCCAAACCAAACGAATCCCGGTTTAAAAAAAGGAACAGTGACCTCTGCTGGACAGATGGAGACACGAGGCTGCGGGAAACGATAAGTGAAGGTGTCTTTTATGTTTCTTCAAGCTTATAAATTAAATTCCACTCGGCGTATATGTAGGACAATAAATACATACACTAATAATGTTTCTGCAACATCAAATATATTCCTGGAACCAATTTCCAAAGCTTTGAAACAGTCTTTACCCATTGAAAAAAATAAAAAAACAAAACAAATATATATTATTTAACTGTACATGTGAACACATTTTTAAATTTTATTCACTTAGTTTCTCATTTTTACTCCGGGAAGTGAGTTGCAGAGGTTTTCGCTGCACAGCATCCGCCACAAATTTTATTTAAACTCAGTACTAATTTTTCCACCTGCAACTGAAGCCCACAGCCAAATCAGCGGGTGTTTCCTATATGACTGATGAGCAGGTATGTTTCGTCTTTTGTTTGGAGGACGTCATGTGGACCGAAGAGTGAAGCGCTTTTACTTCTGTTTGTTTATCGAGGAACTGTCTTTAAAACTCGCCTTTAATTGTAAGGGAGGGATGTTTATTTGGTAGTTTTCATCCCTCCGCGGTGTTTTATTTCTGACAGGTTGAGTAAGCACGTGAATGAAAATGGACGGTAAAGAGTTTTCTTATGATTTTATATGCAAATCTTGCTTTAATAACATCCGAGCCTTGGAGCACAGTAGATAATCATATATTTGGCTTTAAAATAATGTTTTTAACATTAAACAATTTACTGCTGCTCTCTATAGATGGAGGCCAACAACCACATACATTTGGGAGCGGGCAACAGAGAACTCAACATCCCAGACCTTTTTTCTATGTCCAGCCACCATCTCAACCTTACTGCCTCTACCAGCACTGGCAGCTGAACAACCCATACAGTCACTATGGTTTGCCTGGAGGTATCAGACTATTTTAAATGTCTTTTTCTCATTGTAAACTAGTACTTATTGTGTGAAATCTGACCATGTGCACTTATGTTTATATTTGCCAGGTTTTAACTTTGGTCGTCCCTTCATGCACCCTTTCCAGTACATGCAGTATCCTGGGTTTGTGTTCCCGCATGCACCAATATATCCAATGGATTACAGGCGAATGTTTGAACCTCGCTTTCACAGTCATACCTGGAATGACACGCCTCGCCAGCAGAATCACCCGCAGCCTCCGGGGCGTAGAGAAATGGCCTGTTCGGAGGTTCAAACTGACCCCAGTGATGCAATAACCAAACTCATTGAATGCCTGGATAAAATTCGAGGCAGCGACCTTCCGGCCACGGAGAGAGAACTGGACTCAGGTGTTGCCTCACAGTCCTCTGGGATGTTTTCTCCAGGAGAAGAGAGAAGAAATGAAGAGCAAGGTAACGTCCTGCCTTCAGTACCTGATAGCAGCCATTTGGAGTCTCCACCTGTGACCCTGAGTGACTCCACCACAGCAGTGTATGATGCTGACTCCAGCCAAAGAAGTTTGGGTCCCCTGAGCCCTCAAGGACGCTGGTCAGAAGAACTGGAGGAGGAGTTGCCCCTCGATAGCTCCTCTGTCCATGAAGAGTGTTCTGAGGTGAAGCAGCCAGCAGCTCACGGACACTTCCTCCCTCTTGAGAAAGCAGAGGTCACAGATATCCAGTCAGATACCTCAGTGACCGATCCCAGTGTCACCAAATGTGACGACGAAGAACCTCTGAAGCAAAGACTGGACCCGCTCCTGCCATCAACACCATCAGAGCCATCTTCCTCTTTTTCCTTCAGTCAGCCAGCACTCACAGATGCTAAAAGTAGCGACAAAGTCTCAAAGCCAGAACATCAGAAAACTGATCAAAACTATCAGATCCTCAAGCTGCCGTTTGAGAGCATTTTGACACCTGAGGCCAGCCACCTCTCATCACCTGCTGCTCCCTACTACTACAACTACCTTTCCATGCACACCACCCACGAGCGCATGAGCGTTCTCAGTCCGTCTCTGGATGAGCTTTCATCCAAGGATGAGATGTTCTCCACAGACCTGGACGATGCAGATCTTTTCCCCAAACACGTGTATGCAGGACGGAGGCTTGCAGAATCTATAAGTGGGTCTCCACAAGCTGCTGAAGGAGTAGATGAGGTGTGGCTGTCAGGTTCAAAGAGGTTCATATGTGCCTGCTGTGGAAAAAGCCTTGCAAAAGGGTTGGGTATAAGCAAAGTTCACAGCTCCAAGATATACAGGGATGAAGCTGGAGACTCAGAGGAGGACAGCAGATATGGAAGAGGGTGTGAAAAGCCTGTCAGAGTGGTTGTGAGGAAGCATTCTGCACCCAGGAAGCCTCATCTTGTCCCAAAGAGACATGCTGCAAAACCTTGGTACAAAAGAGGCCAATACAAAGATCCCTCAGATCCGGTAAACCAGGAGGAAGATCACGATCCTTGTAAGCAGGAGTCAGCTGATGGTGAGATTGGAGAGATGACGAGTAGTGAGTTACAGTGCAGAACATGTCAGGGTGAGTCTCTACGAGGAAATTTTCTTTTGACATCTTCAGCTGACTTCATGTTTTTCTTTGCTGTTTTGACGGCAACTGCACCATCACATTGTAAATATGAAATGAATATGTAAACTGTTTTGTAGACAGACTCTGCAGAGAAGATCTGACCACATCAGACCAAGGCAGGTGGGGAGACGGTGATGTGATTCCCAGGAGGAGGCCAGCACCCCCTCCACAGCGGCAAGGTTGAATCTAGACACTCTCATGTCTTTTTTAAAAAAAAGCACAAAGGTTCAAATATACGTATGGTATGCACTGCAGCTGCCTTTACAAAGTGTTGTTGTGTGAGTATGCGTATAATTCAAATAGGCTACCTTATCAAAAAATTTGCACCTGGAACTCTGACCCTCTTGCTCATACATCCATTACATTCTGGATCTCAAAATTTGAAATAAAATTAAAAGTATGCGACTTTGGGCAAGTGCCAAGACTCTGTTTGAACTATTCTCAGCCCAATCTGCAGTATTTTTCACTGTGTAGAGAGCTGAGGGTCAGACCGGACAGAAATCATGCTTGATTGAATGCTGCAGAAGGACATCCTGGTATTTTTTTGGGGGGGGGGGGCACATTGCATTTAAAACACTATGTGATGGGGCATTTTCTAGACTTTAAAATAGTATGGTAGAATGGGTTTTGGAATATAGCATCAGTCCCCTGAATCAATAAAGTTTACAGGGCCAGTCATTTTGCATCTCTGTCAATCTGCACTAACAGCTTGTGCAGCATAATTAAAATTTTGCCGCCAAGTCACAGAGCCATTTTGTTCCCAAACTTTTATTCATTTACTCAGCTTTTTGTCAATTGCATAGATGGAGCCATAAATACACAGTAAACACTAGAAGACAACCAGCATCAAAAATTAACTCGGCACGTCCACAACAGTCCTTGTTTGGTGCCTATTGCATTATATTTACTTCACAAATGACTAAATTCTAGCAGATTTATGCCATAAAATGATGAAAAAGAGAATTAATGACTGTTTTTAGAAGAGAAAGTTAATCTGTAGCTTCTTCTCTTGGCCTTAATTCATTCTTTAGATTGCATTTTTTTTCCCTTTTTGTTCTCCTGGTAGAGATGAGCACTCAGAGGACTCAGAGGAAAGTCATGTACCACAGGCCAAGAGATGAGGACAACGATGATGATGAGCCGCCAACATTGCACTGGGAATGAGGTTAATGTTTCGATTTTTAGGACAACACTGTGAACTCTAGCTTAGCTTTAACATTTTCTTTAATGTTTTTTTTAATTATTTTTTGGTTTTTGCTTGGGCTTTTTCAGGCTCTACGATGAGAGGTGAACCAAGATGCTGATGTACCCGGATTGATTTTCAAACAAAGTGTGTTGAACTGTAGGTAAAATGCACACAGAGTCGTACATGATAACACATTTACTCTACAGGGGATCCATTGATTTTTGTATATGTTCAATATAAAAACTTCAGTCTCTGTGAAAATGTACTTTAATGAGCTTTTTCTCTCCTCCTCAGGTCCCCCCAAAGGTTTAATTGTTACAGGATATATAATAATAATATTTAGAGCACCAGGTGAAATGCACTGCACGGAGAGCCTCATTTTTGTTTGAAATAAGTAAAGAAAAAAAAATATGTATATAAATTTATGCAGTGACACTTTTCATGATTTATGAATTTCACAAACAGGCAAATGGGCTGAATGGTTGTGTTGCAGAAAATGGTGTCACTTTGGGGCCAGTCCAATAAAATATTGTCATTATTTAAGCTTGTGTTGGTTATTTTTGCATCCTGACAGAGATGGGGACTCGAGTTTGCGACTCGGACTTGATTCGCACACAGAGACTTCAGACTCGACTCGGACTCGTGTTTCGGGACTCGTGAACAATCATTATGTTTTTTTTTTTTTTTGGCGTATTAACTAGGGC
>JAPZDV010000013.1:2228996-2247140 GCA_029814665.1 Acanthurus lineatus
AGATGATAGAAGGCTCATTAAAACAAGAAGAGACATGAGAGATTTATTTTTTAGAGACTTGAGACTTGACTTGGACTTGCAAAAAAAGACTTGTGAACGTCTCTGCATTCTGACATCTTGAAATTATACACATTGTATTTATAGACCTGTACTTATTTCATAATGAAACTGATAAAGTGAATTGTTCCATTGTTTAGTTGATGTGCGTCTTTGAAATGATTGAAATTCAATAATTATGATTAAAAAAGAGATTAATCAATAATGAAAAATCCTTTGCAGCTTTCTTATCCACTAGTTTTTTTTTTACAACAGATGCTTTTATAATGTTTTGGCACTATCGATTTAAAAAAAAACTATAGAGTTTTTCAACAGAAAGTGGAGGAAAATGCCTGTTAATTTACATAACCATTCTTAAAAAAACTTGACAGCAAAGTGTGGTATCCACATGGGAACTGAAAGATGTGTTGTTCTTGCAAACTGCAAAAGTAGAAATTATGGTTTTAGGCATTCATTTTTAAATTGGCACTTAAACATCTTTTTTTTTTTAGGTAGGTTTTGTCCTGAAGCCAGAGTCTTGACCAGAAGCCACACAAAGAAAACCTTCAACAGTAGTACACCGGCCTAATTTAAAATCACTATAGAAGTCAACAAGATTTCACTTAGTATATTTATTCTTAATGTATATATGTAATATTTATATATATATAATATATATTGCTCCAGGCTACCAAACAAGCTATCATCTAACCTCATAATTGGCTCTTCAGGGTCAAAACTGTGCATCAGCTCAGGCCATGTGGATGTGCTTTGCATTTAAGAGATGCTTTTTTTTTTTTTTTTTTGTTCAGATCACCCCCAAATGAGGCAACCCTCATGAATATCAGCCTTGAGCTTCAAAGGATGATAAAAATGAGGAGAATGAGCCACTGTGAGCCACATTTGTCAACGATGCTGACAAGCTGCAGGTCTGTTCTTCTTAATTAAAGCCAATCAGCATCTTTCCTTCTCTACCGTCATGGCACCAATCCTACTTTTTCACCCTTCTCTATCTATTGTCTGCCTTCCCTCAGGTGAGGTGTTGTAACACTGGGATGGAATCAGCGGGAAACAAACATTTTTTATTGGCTTAAAGGGAAGGTCATTAAATTCTAATTGGACAAGCACCAACTGAAGCCCAAATCTAGCCAATCAGTGCAGCAGCTGAAATTATGGAAAGTATCAAGAGTCCACGCCTTTGATTACAAATTTAAAACATACTTTGAAGGAGATTTGTTAGTGGTAATCTTCTTTTTGCATGTAAGTACATTTGTGCAGTAAGTGTTCAGTTTTTAGAAAACACACTGAAACTGTTTGGATATCTTACGACAAATTTGCACAATAACAAAAAAAAACCTAGAGAGTTATTGTGACTTACTACTTGTCTCTTTGTCAGATATGGAGGCAGCCTCATCTACCATGCAGCACGCTTATGGTCTGGGCCCTCGGGGTCCAAACCCACCACATGCAGCTCAGCAGGCCCAGGGGGCCCATGAGCCCGGTACAGGGCCTTCAGGAGCTCCACGTCCTGAGGAGCAGCACCAGCAGCACCACAAACCCTTCTTCTACATTCAACCCTCGCAGCCATACCTGCCCATGCAGAGCTTGCAGTGGCCCATGCCCATGCCTGTGTCCTACAACCCATACTATGGCTACCCCGGGTTAGGTGAGTACCAAAAACACGAATCTCTTTGTGATTATTTTGTGCAACTAATGTATTTTTGGGGGTACAAAGCCTCCTCAAAGTCTCTAACATATGATGCAAGTTATCTATCTGCCATCACTGCTCCCAGAGGTCCGATTAATGCAATACCATCAACCAGCAGAACTTTGGTTTTAACTAAACGCTTTCATAATTTTATTTTTAGTGCAAGTTTGAACACTTGCTAATGTGGACACAATATCTTATTCTGCACACTATATCTACATGCAAATGGCAATTTTCTTCTGTTTTATTTACCTGAGGCTGTCTCAAATGCAGGTTGAATCAATCATGTTATTAACAATTTCTTGTTTTTTTCATGCCAAATTATGTTCAAAATAATTTAAAGAAATTGATATTTTTCACACAAAGTACCCTAATCCTTCAATAGGTTTTGAGGTATGAAGTAAAAAAATCAGCTATTAGATGGATCCTTATGGAAATGTAGTGATGAACTGAAGTTACTTCTGTAATCCCCTGACTTTTCCTCCACTGCCATCATCTGGTCAGATTTGTAACTTGTAAAATTCTTGACTACATCCACACAAAAAAAAAACACTCGATCAGCCTCAGCTGCACTTTGTGAAGTGCTAATTGGCAGATTTTTGCATGCTCACAGGCTTAACTAAACATGAATCAAGGTAAACACTCATCCTACTTTATGGAGAAGCAAATCCCACTGTTCCTGAATGTGTGTGCGAAGTGTGCGGCTGTGGACTAGTCTACTATTGTTAATCTATTACCATTGTAATCTGTTTTGTTGCAGCATAGTGACTTTTCAAATAGTTCCTCTTCGGTGTGAAGTCCTGCACAAGCGCAAAACTGAGACCACCTGTGTCTGTATTTTTGTATAACTGTTGCAAAATGTAGGACTCCAGTTCAAGCCAGAAGTTTTATGCAACAGCATGAAATATTGCTGAGTTTTGGGGCAGAATCTTAAAAACAAACAACCCTTAACTGTTTAGAGTAATGTGCTTTGATTGAAATAAAATTTAAAGACTTAAACCTTTTTTCTTTTGCTATTAAAGGCTACGGTATGCCAGTGATGCCAAACTATCAACCAAATCTGTACATGGAGCCTCCTGGCTTTGTTGTACCTCATACCCACCTCCATTTGATGGACTACAGACGCATGCTCAACCCTCAGTATTACCAAACCATGGCCTACCACTCTCGCAGGTTTCGTTACCAGCACAACAGCCAGGCCAGAGAAATGACCAGCTCTGAGGTTCAAACTGAGCCGCTGTCTGCGTCCCAGAGGACCAGCACCCCAGACAGGAGTAATGTCGAGACTTCCAATGGCTTCTCAGCTCATGAAAGCAACAACATCCCCAGCATCCCTACCAGTCAGCTGCTCCCATCAACCTCGGCTGTACAAAAGGGGAAACATTCTCTGGAGCTAAAGGACGCTGTTCCCACTTCCACCACCAGGACGTCGCCAAATGGCAACTTTGTGATTCAGACAGAGGAGGTAAGGATTGAGTGCTGCACCACGCCAGTAGGACTACAACTCCTGCACTCTCATGAGACGGCAGAGGTATCCCACAGCTTTTCCCAAGACATCGTCCAGTGTGGCTCCATCCTTCAGGGTCGTGTGGTGCAGGAAAAAGTGCTGAGCCCACCCACAGACCAGTCGGAGCAGGCACTCCAAGCTTGCCCTGATATTCTTTTGGTTGGGACGCCAAGCAGCGGAGATACGATCCCTGTTCTGGAGGAGTCCGGAAAACAAACGGACCCTGTGACTGTCACCCTCAACTCAAGGTCCCAGACAGCAGCTTGTCGAGATGTTCAGGAGACGAATGGGGAGAAAAATCTGAGTGTGACATCCAAGAATTTTCATCTCAAAGTTGTTCACCTGCCATTTGACCCAAAGTACCTGGATGAGTTGAGGAAGATGGAATCTACGGTTTGGTCGGTCGAGGACACTTTGATTCCCTCCCCTGAGCCGCTGATCCAAAATGGCCGCACAGACTCTCTTGATGAAACTGTTGTAGCTGAAGTGCCTTTGTCAGATACTCAGACAGTCAAAGAGGAGACTCCGACAGAAGATGTTATCCACATCGTTGAGATGCCTCCTCTGACAGAGGATGAACTGGAGGACCTGGTCCCCACTGTGGACGGTCCTGGGGATGAGATGCTGTTTGAACCTGATATGGGCCCTACGATGGATGTTCCTGTTGCAGAGGAAACTCCTGTGACTGAGCTGACACACACAGCAGAGGTGGACAATGCACCGTACTCGCTGGAGTTGGATAATTCTCCCCCTGAGAAAGATAAAAGCAAACACAGAAGAGAAATGAATGTCCAAGATCACCAGGACACTTCATTTGAATCATTGCCTGCTTACCTTCCTTCAACTAGCTGGCTAGCTGACTTTGACAACGTCTATTATTGCAGCAAATTGCCACCAACTCCCAAAAAGCAGAGCAGATTCTCAAGCGGCCAGAGTTTAGGAGTACCTTCCAGAAGAAGAAAACTAGACCTGGAATACAAAGAACAAGTTGCCATTCGCAAGCCTAAAGAGAGATACAAACCCAAAGGCAAGGTGGATCGGCAAAGCCTCTCTGACCATGAATGCTGCCTCAGCAGGAGGTTTAATGAGAATATGTTTACTCCTTCTGCCTTCAAAAGGGAGCGACTCTGCACCAGATGTTTAGCAAAGCGTAGAATCTGCACGTCCGTCAGTCCGGGACTCAATGGTCAGACCCTAAAACAAAAAATAGTTCCTTTCCAACAGAGGAACGATGCACTCTTAACAACATGTGAAACCTGTAAAACATACTCCAAAAAACAAGTGATGAGAAAAGGTTCCAGTCCCGACATCCGTGGCCATCATCACGGACACGACACCGAGGGGGAGTCTTCTGAGAACAGCTCATGTTGCACACGTGCAAAATGGAGGGCGATCAATGATCTCAAGAGGCCGCTGACCTCCAAGCAAAACCTGGAGACGTGTCCTGCAGCCGTGCACCCAAAGCTGAAGGAAAAGAACTGTGTGTGCAATGAGCCACAGCATCCGTCTGTTGCATGGCAGAGGCTGCGTCACTGTCCTCACGGCAACGCCATACGGGAAATGGACGAGAACTGCGCCTTGCCATTGTCCCTTCAGACCAAGAGCAGGAACATCGATCAGATTTACCTCACACACGGGTGGAAAAAAGGTAAGTGAATGAATGATAACAGGAGCATTAACAAAAAAACGATGTCCTATGTAGCTGCTTTTCTTCGTAAGTGCTTATCTTCTCTCCCCACAGAGCGGTCATGGAAGGCGGTGATGAACAACCCTGACACCGGCTCTAAGAATGAAGCCGGATCACAACACTTGAGAAAGCACCAAAAATCACAACCACAATCACAAGGTTTGCTTTTGGAACTTTAAAACAACTGTAAAATCTCTAAATCAGACTCTAAATATCTGAAATCAGCCTTGAATGTATAATTTAAAATAAGATTTACACAAAAAAAGGCGATGAATTTGAATGCAGAGAAAACAGAATTGACTTTGCATAAATGCAGAAACTAAACGGATCTGCAGCTGCAGTGGATGCAGAAGTTTATTCGACTCATCTTTAGTAATAGTGAGAAGGCAGGAAGTGACATTATAAATACAAAACGACTTTTACATCACTTCCTGTCTTTTTTTTTTCCATGTTTAGAGGTCCGCATAAACCTTCAGAGCCACGACTCTTTTGTTTTTCATGTCATTACTGCCTGTGTTTTTACACACATTAAATGTTTTTATTTCCTGTAGTCGCTCACTCCTTTTTTCTTTATTCAGTTATTTGAGAGCTTTCTTTCCATTATTTCCTATGTAGTTAAATCTACAGCCTTTATACTTTATATTTGTAATTTATTGTCTTATCTATTTACACCATTACTGTGCATCCATCATTAATTATGTGGAGAAAAGATGCCTTTATGAAACTTGTCATTAGGGTTGCAAGTTGGCTTATTCGCACTTAATATTTTGTGTGATTTTTGTAATTTTTTGTAATTTTTTTTGTAATTTTGTGTCTTCTCTTCACAGGAACTTATAGAAAAGACACAAGATGCTGATTTGCACAAGAGCACAACTGAACAAAGTGAAAAAAACACTTTTTTTAAATACTGACACTTAAATTATTTCCACCTAAATGAAGTGTATTACAAATCACAATGTTCACTATTTATTAACATTTGAATAAACACAGATTCATGCTATTTCTTGTAATTGTCTTGTTTTTTAAAAAAATATTTTTTGTCACTGCACTTGCTTTTCTAATGCTGTTTGTAAAATTGTGGTACAGATGTAGTACTTACATTTGTACACTAGATGGAACTGTTACCACATAAACTACATTTTCCCATAGATGATCAAGTCAACGTTAAAACTTTTTTTCCTCAATGATAAACAAAAATGATGAGTAAAGAAAAGAAAAAAGTTAACTTTAATTATTAGTCTTGGATAAACTGAATTTAACAGAAATTTTCTTACAAAAGTTAGTGTCAAATTCAGAATAATATAATAAATGGAGCATTTGAAGGTTACAAATATGAAACTTGAGCTCTCCTTTCTTCACTAAAGCAAAAAATTAATCTCTGAAGGGAACATCTGCGCGTTTTTATCTCTGCTTTTCATATTATTCATTAAACACTGATCACATTTCCAAGACCTTTCAGCTGACAGTCTTATCTGGACTGACTTTCAGTGAATGTAAAGATGGAGGTTTATCATCATGTTCAGGTAAGTCACTGGCACTTTGTTTTTTTTTAAAGGAGCAAACCTGTGACCTTTTGATAACACAGTGGCCTGTAGCCTTTTATCTCAGCTTCTCCCAATAACACTTGTAGATTTACTGCAAACACAGTAACGGTGAGAAAAGCCTTCCTGCATGAAATGAAAGATTAAAATACCTCCATGTGGTGGGAAAATATCTAAAGCTGCTTAATTTTGATTAAATTGAATTTCTATTCTTTAGTAGAACTTCATCTTCAAAGTTGTTTCCCTTATTGCTCTGAGCAAAGTATCAGCCATGTTGGCAGTGAAGCTCTGCGGTGTTTGTCTCTCCTCTTCTTTGGTTCAAACCAAAATATCTCAGCTTCTCTCAGATGGATCACCATTAAATTTGCCACACATGTTCATGTTTTCCTCATGAAGAGTTGCCATGATTTTGGTGATTCTCTGACGTCTCCTCTAGTGCAACCATTAGGAAAAAAATTGAGCTTTTTCAATCGTTTGGTTTCTCACTAATTACCTGAAAAACTTATCCATCTAGAGCTATTTTACTTTGTGTTAAGCACTAATTGGCCATTTTAGCATGCTAACACATAAAATAAGGGGAAACATTTGCAAAGCCCGTCACAAATTAGTGTCGCAATTGTTTAATTTAGCGAGTATTTTCTAAGACAGCGGATGTAAATGAGACTAATTGCTCATCTCAAGATTTACATAAAGTGTGACTGAGTTGAATCTAATGCTTGAAAGGTCCATGTAACTGAACCAGACCTGTTTGTTGGATGGTTTGATGGCTCCAGAGACCACCAACCCTCACAACTTCTCATGTCAGATTAGTGGGACACAAACTGGATTGCATGATTTGTTTGTAATCCAGGTTTGAGGGCGACTGTGAATCCATTTTTGACCAATATTGTGTAATATTGCTTCCTAAAAGGCAAAACTTTGAAAAAAATGTATTGAATAAATACAGAATCTTGTGGTCGGACCAGTGGAGTGAAAGCAGGATTCAGCAGTGAAACAAATCTCACAGATACATGAACATGTAATGCCGTCTGCAGCAATAACAGCTTTCATGTAAACACTGTGATGCAGAGTGTGTGTTTTTATCAGCTGCTTCATGCGAGAGACGTGCGGGGGTTGATGTGCCTACGTGTGATTTTCAGGATCTCACAACAGGCCGACGACTGCTCACTCTGCCTCAGATTGCTTTGCTTTCTTCTCGTCTCTCTCCATGGAGAGATCTGCACAGAAAGCCCACACAATGTGCAGTCTTCAAAGAGGGGGGGGGGGAAGCCTGCTTTGGTGCATTGTTTCAAACAGAGACAGTCGAAAGCTTTTGCAATATGAAACAACCCTCTTAAGTGATTTCTTGCGAACGGGAAGGAGAGGGTCTTTGAAGCTAACAATGTGTGGAGAGGGAGGGCCAGATGAGATGAGGAAAGTTGCAGCGCTCGAGCGCAACACATGATTTCCCCTCAGATTTTTTTCTCTTTCAGGGCGGAGATGGACAAGCGCAGTTTAGACGGTCTCAGAGCTCATATCTCGTCAACTCCTTCTCCACACTGCCGCTCCATCTTCATGACGCCTGCATTATGGGTAAATGTGAAAGGCTTCAGGCTGATTGGCTCCCGAGGGGATTTACAGTATGAGGTGGTGGTGGCAGGATGTCTGATGTGCTGTGCGTATCGCATAAAGCTGGAGGAGGAGGAGGAGGAGGAGGCACGTATATTCGATTCAGAATGACATAAACAGTCAGGGTCTCTGTGGGTAAAACATCCTGAAGTGATGATTTCCCTTTACAGGGCGAGTGTGAGCTGATGTGTTCAAGTGCATGAACACTGAAATGTCCTCTTAAGGACAGAAATATAAAGATGACTTCCAGAGGTAAAGACATTTTACAGTTAAACATCAGCTCAGGAAATACACTGTGTTGATTAGCTTGGAAAACAAAACTGCAAAAACATACGAATATGGACATTTTTGGAAAAATTAGTACATTTCAGTAACACTTTTGAAGGGTTGGTTTACCAAGATCACAAAAAAATACATTTTCTCACTTACTTTTAGAGACACAGTAATGAATTGAGCTATGTAAGTTTTTGACTGTGCTCAGAAAAGTGCTGAATCAGTCAGGTTTTTTAAAAAAAAATGCTGTTCAGTTGAATGTGAGAAACAGCAAATCAGTAACTTAAAAAGTACCATTATGAACTGAAAATTACTTCAAGAAATGTGGGAAGGAAGGAAAATGAGGCATTCAAAGACCACCGGCATTTTTAGATTAAAAGGAATAATTTAACATATTCACGCCTTTAAATCTCAAACTTTTTACAGTTCAGTTTCTGCACTGGTTAAAAAAACGAGATACATGTCCATGAATGTGAGCTTCAGATGTGTGTTTCAAACTTCGTACAGAGCCGGGCCGAGCTGTTTCTGCCTACTTCCTGTCATTATGCTAATTTAGGCTAACCACATCCTGACTCCAGCTCGATCACGCAGACATGAGACTGATGGAAATCTCGTCACGTCACTGTGGGAAAGAAAATTAAATGTTTAATTGTTCTTTAAGGGTCTGGTTTATAGACAAAGCTCAGGTGAGTCACTGAAGTTACATGTAAAGTGTTTTTTTATAATAGTATTTTAGTATTACTATTTTCAGTGTAGTACCACTACTTTTTCTTAGATAAAGGACCTGATTACATCTTGTTTGAGTGTGTATGATCACAAATAAGTGGGATGCTGGGGTATTGTAGCAGCATGCATCTGAATTAGTGACTGAACCATTTTTCTTTGAAAAGATGCACAAAGGATTCAAACATTTTTGGAGAATTCATCTCCTCAGTGTCTCTTTGTGTGTTTGAATAGCCCGTGTTAATGTGAGTGTAAGCCTCTGTGTGTGTGTGTGTGTGTGGGTGGGTGTGTGTGAGTAGCTGCTCGAGATGCCTTCAAGAGCTGTGGGAGGTTAAGAGCATCCATTCTGCCTCCTTAACTGTTTGGAGTGATCCTGTCAAGCTGTCGAGTTGGTTTTTCCTGGAGAACGGCGGCGCGCGTGCCACACGGTTCAAGTGCTTTGAAATGCTCGTCGTCAGCAGACGTCTCGGAGATGACTAAGTGGCATCACAAAGCGAGATTACTTCGAGGAGAGTTTCCTCAAGTGCTCTCTCTCCTCCTTTTACAAAGACGGAAAAAATAAGCCTTAATAAAATTACAGCAAGATTTCATCACAGCAGTAAACAGGAATATTAAGCCGCCTTACAGCTACTGACACTCTTTAAATGATGATTTTTTTTTAGGTTCTATGTAACTCTCTAAAATAAATTAACACATTTTTTAAATTAACGTAGACTCAGTCTCACTATTCTCAACAACAGGCAGCTTGTTTCAGCAAACAGCGATCTGTTTGGCACCGAATGCCACAAAGACAAAGTTAGCTACAAGCTAGTAAAGAAAGTGGAGCATCAAGCAGCTGAGAAGCTTTAAATTTAAGAGGAATTATTACAAATAAAGTAATAATTGGACTTAAAACTATTTAACGGACAGAAACGCAGCTTCGGTCAGATGATGGTGTCGCTCTGCCTGCATGAAATTTGCCATCATATTTCATATGAAAAAGCTGGAGCTCATGAAAAGTTGACTTATGGCACAGTTAGCTACAAACATGATGATCTTACAGAATATGATGCACTGCACTATGTATCATATTAAAGGTATATTTGGCTTTATTTATTGCACCATCATTGGATGCAGAACTACAACGTGTAGTGGAAAACATACATAAATGAAACATTGTGGTTTTAGAACATTTAGTTAAGCAAAGGATCTGAATACCTCTAACATCTAATTTTCTACATTTAAGTGCCATTTTTGTGCATCGTGTGTGTTGTCACACCTGCACTGTCAGAGGAGAGAGAACACTTGTGAAGATCTCTGTGCAAAATCCTTGTATCTACAATGTCGGCTTCACACTTCTCCTTCAGCAGAAGACAAACACCCAGCCGGTGTCGTGACAGTGCCGTCTGCTCCTGAAGGACATGATGGATGCTTCTTTGAGGAGACCCTTCTGTCATCCAGATGCCCAATTAGAGGCCGGCTACGGCTGGTCACTCCGGACTGAAAGGTAGGAGGGCGGCATCAGTCACTCAGTGGACCACACTGACTTTCTGCCAGTTTAGCTCATCGGTCACTGTAACAAAAACAACTCAGTAAGGTCAGCAGATGCCGTAGTCCTCTGCTGTGAACGCGCTAATGATTTAGCAGACAATAAATCTCACCAGTAATATCTTAATTTATTGTTTACGGATCCATCATATGGTGGAGCACTGTGAAACCCAAAATATGATACAATTATTGTGATAATCGGTGCATCAAAGTTATAAAAGTGCACACAAAGATCCTGCAGCAGTTGTGGAAATGCAGCAAATGTGTGTGTCTGCACGTGTGTGTGTGTGTGTGTGTGTGTGTTGCTGTGTAACATGTGGTCGTTTTTCAGCAGAGCCATGGTCCCGCGTGGCTCAGTGGCACTAACGTCTGCAGGGTTGTGAGTGTGATTTCCACCGGGGCCTCCCTCCCACTCAGGTGTACGCACTCAATTAAGGAGTACACACTCAAGGTCGCGCCGCGCTGTGGTTATTGGCAGCAGCGAATGCAGCTGGAGGAAATGTAGATCAGGCGGACGCCACGCCGAAGCACGACCTTGACTGTGTTGCTGCTTTTACGCAACACTGAGTACATTTACTCAGGGAAGTTATGAGTGACTGGTGACATTTTTTTTCAACAGAAGTTGTTTAACTCCATCAAATGCCTCCTTTCACACCGCAGACAGACGTAAGTTTCAATCTGAGAGGACGTTTAAATACAGCACATGGCCAAAAGTATGTGGACACATGATGAATTTTACCATCATATGTGATTATTGAGCATTTTGTTCTAAAACCTTACTGGTTTTTCCTCTTCTGGTTCCAGTTTTTCCTTCAGATGTTGGAAACTGGCTGCAGGGATTCGCTCCAAACAATGAGGTGATCAGGCCTGACTCCCAGTTTGGTGCTTCCCAGTCTACTTCTTCCACACCAAACTGGGAAAAGCATTTCTTCATGCAGGTTGTTTGTTTGTAATTTGTCTCTCATTTGTTTCAACATGACGATGCCATCGTGCATGAATGCAGTTTGGTTTGCACCCTGGTGAAGAAACAGTTTGGTACAAGCTTGTCAGGGAGCAAAGAAAACTTTCTCATACTCATGAAATAATTTTCAATGGTTTTACTTTGAAATAAATTATCCTTATTGTTTCCTCTTTATGAATTAAATATAAATATAAATAGCAGAGAAACAAGGAATCAAAGCCGTGCCTCGTTTCAGACCATTATCATTTTCCAAAACATTCACAACAGGTTTTATTAAGAAGGTCGAGATCAGAAGCATGTGATGCACCGCTGCTTCTGAGCTCCGTGTGTAAATGTCAAGGATACATTTATGCTTTTTATTTATTTTTTTCCTCTCATTGGGATGATTTTCACTATCATGCAGCTCTTAGCTCGAGGAGCGGCGCCCTCTCGGCCCCACTCAGACACACCAGAGAGCATCAGGACAACAACAACAACCCCCGAAAAAAAAGCCTGTCTGCTCATCCTCTGCGACACAAACAAAAAAACAGAGCGTGGCCTTGCCGGATATTGAGTCAGTGTACTGTGAAAATGACTACGGTGTAAGGTCTGCGGGCATCATGTACTGTAAAGGCTGAGCCCAGAGGGAAGCAGAAGCAGAAGCCACAGAGTTCAACGTGTCGACTTGTTAGCTGCATGGAGAGCGGAGCTGTAAAACAAGTCCATCACCCAGCCGGGGCGGAGAACGAGCCTCAGTGCCCCTCGCTGCAGGCTCAGCATTTCCACACCGCCGCGGCGACGGTAGATAGATCAGCCCGAGCTCTGCGGTCTTAATACCTGGAGATTTTTTTTTTACACTTTAATGTCTCTCACTTGACAAATGACCTGTGTTTATAAAGTGCACCTCGCTTGGACTCGTAGAGCAGCCGGCAGTAGCAGGTTTCACATGAAGTAAAGGAAACCACCGGAGAAAAGGAGGAATTAATTGAAAGGGGGTTATTTTAACGGAGAGGGGGGCAATATAGGAGACTCAATGTGGTGGTGGACTGAGGTCTTCTGGGGCAATAAATACATATATAAATAAATTGAAAGGGCCTCAAGCAAAGAGGGAGCTGGGATGCATTTATGGTGCATTTACATTTCCAAACCTCGTTAATATTCAAATTTTGTTTTATTCCTTGAGTCATTATTTTACCATTTTAGAGGCCAACTCATTTTTCTGGAAAGTCACCTGAGAATGGAGCTGGGAAAAATATAACATTACTTAAGTTGATGACTTGATGTCGTGAAGTGGCCTGGGATCGTGGGATTTGCTTGTTAATTGGCACACAGTCACGGCCGCAGATGAAAATCTCTGTGACTCTCTGCGAAACACTGTGGGAAATATGTGATATACTGAAAGCACACAACTCAGCAACACATGCAACTTATGTCTGGTTGTTTTTAATGTGAGAATGCTTCATATGTCGTTTTAGTGTTGTTTATTCCTGGTTTACCTGTTTTTGTTTTTTTTTTTTCTCTGGCTGCAAAACTTTTTCTACATTACAGTCCTTTGTAATAAGATACAAACACTGTGAGCAAATGAAGCCCAAAAGGCAATAAATGTCAAGCAAAAGCGTAAATATCATTTTAAATTTCAGAGTAAAGCTCATAATTATGGCATGCATATTGGCATAAATGGGCTTTCATAGCTGACAAACGGCCGTGCAAACAAGAAAAACAAACGAGACATTCATCTCATGTTCAGTGATTATCAGCAGCACGCGCTGCCGTCCTGATTATACCTGTTTTCAGACATGAAGTGAATATTCAGCAGCAGACGGATAAAGAGACACATTCAGCTGCAGAAAAGGCATTTAGCTGCTCTGCTGTGGGAAAAAAACCCCCACATGATTAATGTCACAATATTTACACTTGTTGAACAGATCAGCTCATAACACACACACACACAGATGCACACACACACACACACAACCTGTGAAGAGCAGAGCCCTGAGTTGTTTTCCTAGGTTGAGTTCTTGGCGGTGCTGCTGCCCCACCCAGAGATAATCAGCATGGCGTTTGGGGCTTTTTTCAGTCTGCAGTCGGCTCTGCAGAGGGACGGGCCTGCACGCACGACGCTTTACCCAAACAAGCACCACAGGGGCAACGCCAGCAACAACCAAACTCAGGAAGAGGGAGATTGCAAACACGTGTAGCCGGGGCCCCTCGGAGGGCGGGAAGGAACGCCATGTTCCCCCCACAGACCTAATTGCCAGAAACGGGTACCAGATGTGGCTTTCAGAGGCTGAGCGTTCATTTGCAGAAAAGGATTACAGGATACAAGGGTTAGCAAACAATAACATGCAGGATGGAGAAAGGAGCTAATCCTGGTTATGCAATGTGATGGAGAAAAGAGGTGGGGAGCTGCAGAAACACACACACACACACACACACACACACACCTATCTGTGAAGCTGCAGTCGACTGTTTTATCTTTTTTACCATCTCATCTGTTACAGCTAATAATTCTGAAACATAATATTTTACTTCTTGTATTTAACACTTAAAAGGTCCTGTGTGAATCATTTAAAAGGATCTACATTTTTAGGAAACGAAGAATCAGTGCATTTTCAGAACATTAGCATGAGCTTTTTGTTGTTTCCGTAGGTTTTCCTGCACCTCAAAGAAAAAGTTAAATTTGAAGTGAAGTATCTTGATAAAAAAATAAAAAGCTGATCATCACCTTGTGTCATTGGTGGTCATGTGTGTTGGAGAAAAAGCATCTAAAGCAAGAAAAAAAGAGAGAAAACTTCTGCAAATTGGCCCAAAACTTGCAATAAACTGTAATACATAATGTTTCGGTCATCAGACATTAATCAGGTATCTGATGAAGGTGAACTGAAGCATCTTGAAATAAAGAATTTAAAGGGTCTGAACTGAATTTAATCAGAATTTTAAAACTTAAACACAAATATAAATCGTGTATATTAGCCGTAACCGTTATGTTTTATTTCAAAAATGAATTAATTCAGTATTTTGTTAGTTAATGAACACCTTGCCTGCATGAAAACTCTGGAACAAACTGCAGCTCAGACTCACAGTTTCACCCACTGAGACGTGCAGACTTCATGCTGTCTGATACCACCGCGTCCTCTCCACGCCGAGCTCTGTGTGCTTCTCCTGTGATAAGCCCTGCTACGTTTTCACTAAAGACGATGAAACCGAAGCACAGATGGCACGAAAGCTTCCACCATGTGGTCTGCTAAGAGACTTAGACAGAAAACTCTTCCCAGACTTTCGACTGCACACTCCATTCCCATTCTGAAAAGATTCACGCCGTGAAAACAATCGTGCCAACACCGACACGTCCAAAACATCACACACTTTTCACGACCTAATTAAATCTGTGATGCTCAAATCTGGGATGGTTTATCTCGCAGAGGCTCCTCTCAGTCGATGGTCTGATGCAGAGCTTTTAAAGTTGGGCTGATTGTCAAGGTAACCTCGCTGAATTTAACGCCTTTCCCATAGAATTAGCTTATCCCTTTAACTGAGATGAATAAACCTCAACAGCGAGGAAAAACTTGATCTCCCGCCTGCTTTTTGGGGCCTGTTAATACAAGATATGGAGTTTTTCTTCTCTTTTCCTACTTTCTCGAGGCAGGCTCAGATAATCCCCCGTGGATAGGAAATATCTGACCCAGCCACTGATTTCTGGAGACCCTGCTGCGCCTCTATCATGGATTAGTGGAGCTGAATTGGAATCAGAGGTGGGGAGGAGATGGAGCCGATGGGCAGGGGCGCCATCCAGGTGTGAAAGTGCACACATTTACTGTCATGGTTTGGTTCATCTGAAAATGCATGAAATTTCTCCCTCGAGATCGTCTCATGAGAAGGTCATTAGACCTCCGGACGCTGAATAAACCTCTGCAGAAAGGGATGCAGTTTGGCGTGTGTGTGTGTGTGTGTGAGGGCTGTTTCTGTATACACATATATAATATATTCATCCATCTCCACTTAGTATTAGAATTGAAGGTCAGGCTTCTGAAATAAGAAGCGGTCGGCCTCAAAATTCAATTTCTGCTTCATTTCCAGCCTGCGACAGAGATATTAATACAGCCTCCTATATATTCAGAGGTCGGCTCATTTTATGCACCACACACGGGCGCCTGCTGACATGTAACCGCCACCAACTCCACCCGATAGCGTCCAACTTGCACGGTGCACGCCGCCAACTAAATCAGAGGGACATCATTGATCACCCAGAGCCTGAGAAAGATGGGAAAATTAATTAGAGCGAGAGACAGACAGAGAGGGATCAGAAAGTGAGAAAAAAATGTGAGAGGAAGACAGGAGGAGAGAGAGGAGAAGAAGAGATAAGGTGAGACAGAACGGGTGAAGAAGAGAGAGGGAGAGAAATGTGGTGAAGCATGGAGGAAGTGTGTGTCTGCAGACGGAGATACAGCAGGCCGGGAGAGAGAAAAACTGTAGATTTAAAGCCTCTTAACGCTGTAATTCCCGGTGTTGTCCTCTGAGGTGTTTAATACAGTTTTATCTTTAACAAAGTCGCCTCATGGCACGAGATCGAGCCAAACGACATTTATATCTTTGGATCTGTGTTGAACTCGGTGGAAAAAAGGCTGAGAGACACTTTAAAAACTTCACTTTGAATCCTAACTGATCATCACAAGAATAAACAGAGAGACCCTTTCAGTCTCAGGAATATCAGTAGTCTGTTAAATAAAAGTGTCTCATTCAAAGAGCTATGCCGCTAGTTAAGAATACAGATGTTAGAACATCTGTCCCCGCCTCTGATCACATCCTCCACAGGAGTCAAATGTGACGGAGGAGGAAGTCGACCTCTGGTGTGTCGACTCAGCGGTGACGTAACTTTTCAGAGCCACATCTCGGCTCCTGTGAAGTGATTGTTCTTATTCACAAACAGTCGTCTCAGAGCAAAGACTCGAGGAAAAGCAGGTCAGTTTTGGGTTTTTTTTCCAGGGATAAACTCAATCTCACGTCAGAGAGTATCCAATTATACAGCCTCGCCGGCCTCATTCACAACGAGGTCACCTTAACTGCTATCTCCTCCTCATCGAGCGAGGTTGAAAGGTGGGTTTGATTGGACGATAGCGGTTGAGGCGGAAGGTGATGGCGGCTGTGCGAAGACACATCAGCAAAATTTTTCATCAGCGCCCCCAAACTCGCCGACTGGTGTGTGAAGTGAAGGTGGGCAGTCAGGTGGTCAGCTGAGGGCTGAGTCAGCAGTTTGTATGTGTGTGTATGTGTGTGTGTGTGTGAGCGGTTGCAGGTTTTGTGTGTCAGTGGTGGAAAAAGTGTTAAGACTCTTTATGTAATTCAAGAAAAGTGCTTCATCACAAGCAATAATTCCATTCAAATGTCCATTTAAAAAACACATAAACACTGTGGCTGTTTTACAGCTGAATACGCTTCCTTTATAATGTCATATATCGTTTAGTACAGGATGATTTTTACAGCTTCATCCGTCTCTCAGCAGCATTTTTATTGCAACTATTCTACAGAAAGTGTTTGAATATTTAAGCAGCCATAAAACACAGATGATGTGAAGACATGTCTGCCTGTTTAAAAACACATTTTGTGGCACTTTGAGCAAATTCAGCCAGATTTTAATTTAAATTTTCCACAATGAATTTCTCCTCCTTGAAACAAGCAAAATAAGGCATTTGGGCACTTTGAGAAAACTAATCAAAGGAAATTCTTCAACATGTTGCTGAAATGTTGCTGAAACATTGACAGATTTTTTTCTCTTATGAGAAAATAAACTAGAAGAATAAAAAAGTCAAATATTTCTCTCTAAAATTTACTGAATTAGCAATAAATTAGTGTAAAATTGAAATACTTAAGGGAAGTTTATAGGGAAGTACAAGTATCTTAATACTGAATTTAAGTACAGTGCTTTAGTAAAAGCATTCAGATGCTCTTCAGCACTGAGTCACGTTTGTTTGCTGTTTAATAGTTTGTAGATCTCCTCTACCTGCACTTGATTAAATAAATAAACTGAAAAACTGTGTGTGCACATTGTAAAAAAACAGAGAAAAACAATAGAAACGAGTGTCCTCTCCAACAGGAGAGTTGATGATCATCCAGAGTTGCAGCAAAGTCTCGCAGAGGGTCATGCAGTACCTTCTGAAAAGTGATGATTTAGTGAGACATCACTCTTTATCCTCTTATCCTCCTCTGATCTTGAGCCGAAGGTGATGAAAAGGTGGTGAAAAGCACTTTTTTTTATTGAAGGGCTGAAACTCCTGGCAGCAGGTAAGCAGTTAGCGAGAAGATAAAATGTTCAGCCTGTATTTATTTGGTAATACGGGAAAGTTTAAAGTGACGTTTAGCTTTTGAAGTGATCAATAAACAGAGAGATTTATATAAAACTTGTGAATGAGCCGCAGGAATATTAAACTCTGAAGAGGTGAATTTATAAGCAAAGTGAAGAATGTGAAGCTGCACTTTCCATCCTTTTTGAATGATCAAGTACATTTACTCAGTTACTAATGACTTACTCCACTACTTCTTTTTTTATAAATTAATTTACTTGCAAGATTAAGATTAATAATGTTGATTATGATGATA
>JAPZDV010000013.1:2249271-2280193 GCA_029814665.1 Acanthurus lineatus
ATAATAAAAAATAGTACATTATTGGGTAAAACAGCATAAAACTTACAGCACAAAACACCCACCCTGTCCTGTAATTTTACCCGCTCATGTAGTGTTTTTAACTCAGAAATGCATCATATTACAAGATGTTAATCTTATTTAAATTACTGTATATTGTGTCCAAGATCAATATAAGAAGTCTAAAGGTATTTCCAGGATTGAAGAGCGTCACAGTCTTCCTGCTGCCCTCCCTGCAAAAACAGAATGAAATAAACACAGTCATGTCCCCTTTTCTGGACTTTTTAATCATTATTTTATCTAATGAGTCAAATGATAATAATAGAAAAGCAACACTGATGACTTTATAATCATCTGACATCTCTTTTTAATGTGAAAGAGATCTCCCCAATGCAACCACCTGCAGTTTTTACTTTGTCCACTACATCAAAATCGGCCCTGTTCTGCTCCTGTGAGCTCGTCTTGGCAGTAATCTTATCATTAGGTGACTATTTCAGGAAAATCTTTGGACTTTCAGTTCTTTTTCCTGTGAATACAGCGGCTGATATTCAGTATCGGGTTACACAGACTCTCCTTCAAGCTAAAACCACAATGAGGTTTTTATTTTAAATTAAAGAGGAGTCCCTCTGGTTGCTCATCTGATCGAGCTGTAAATACTGAATGCACTGAGAAAAATGTGCAGTAGTCAACTTAGTTCTCACAACCCTTTATCCTTCATACACCACGAACCTTGAAATAACAGCAACACTTAGCGCACTAATCTAATATACATGTTCATTAGTCAGGCCTCGGCAACACACGCCGCCGTGTTCCTGCTCTGTCGGATTAGCTCACTCCAGAGATGAGGAGTGTTTAAAATGCATGATGTTTGTGGGAAAAGTCCGGCTCCTCTCCTGAAGTCTGATAACGCTCAACCACACAACACGAACGTGAACACACCGCTGCAGCTCCTGTCACGACACAAAGAGGAGCCGCTGATTCACACAAGGTCAGCCTCTGCCCTCAGGTCCCGCTGACTGTAAAACCCCCCCCCCACATGAGCGTCGGCCAAACGCTTTAAATGTAAATGTCCTCATCATGGTGGCCTAACCCGGTGCCAGCCTGCGGGGTCCCATCAGTCTGCAGGCCCACGGCAGCGCTGGAGTGGACTTGGCAGGGAAGCAGACTGGGGGGATGGGGGGGCAGATCCCTCTGATGGGAGAGCTTCACTGATTACACTAATTTAATGGATGAGCTTTAATTTCAGTCTGCTGGATTCGAGAAACAAGGATTCAGAGACATTTTAAAATCACTTGTTTGCTTTTTTTTGTTGTGCGGCTGCGATGAAAAACATATAAAGTTACATAAGAGAAATGTTTGACCAGCCACCAACTGAACAAAATCATATTTTCCACATATTTACAGAGAATTTTCACAAAATTTTACGTCATTCATTCTTTTAAAATATCTCACCCCCTCCTTTGAATATGTTTTATTCTCCTTCTTCCACTAAACTACAAAAGTATGTTATTTTCAACCTAAAATTATCAGATTTTCAAGAAATTTACTCCAGTTTGTCGCACAAATGTCTGAATTAGTCTTAAAAAATGAAGCACCCGTAAAATGAGAGTAAAAACTCCTCTTTTATGACTTTAAATCCTCCAGTATCTCAGAAAAAAATCCCAAGGACATGACCTTAATATTCCTGACAACAGCACAGCTTGACATCATGATGTAATTCCCAGTATGTCTTCATTATGTTGTCCTACGCAGGAAAGAGTGCCTGAAAGCCTCACAGGTAGATAATGCAGATTTTCATATTGGTAACAAAGTCTTGGCAGCAGGTTTGGGAAACTAAAATGCAGGTCAGGGAGAGATTTTTGTTCTGCCTGGTACGAAACACAAACTTTAATCTCGAGGATTTGTGCACACAAACAAACATCACGACAACAACCCGTTTGTCAAATACTAATAAAATATAATCTCCAGGATTTGTTTACATGGACATGAATCATCTAGAACTCATGCCGACTGTCACGAAAGTCGTGTGTGCACATCTCCTGTTTATAACATTTCAGGATAATTTCTGTGACCTGATAGACTGACTGATTTCTGGGCCAAATATAATGCAGCAGGTCTGTTTCTGTTTCTGTTTGCAGCCGAGACCTGCAGCTTTTCTTTACCTGCATGTCTGCAGTGTCCCGTCACACAGAGGTGAGCTGTGTCATGCAGCATTCACTTCATCCTTGTAAACATGCAGAAGAAGAAACTGTCATGTGTAATCAATATCAGTCACAAAGTCGGACCAAAACGGACATGAGAGCTCCATCCTTCATAATTAACTTCACAGTAAAGTTAAGTAATTCCAACACCAGTGATCGAGTTTCACGGCGGCAACAATTCTTTGCTCTTTTCCCAAGAAAACAGAATATTTTTGTCCTCTGGACCAAAAAATAATCCATGACAAATCCGAGCGGTTTGCCAAAGTGCTTGGTCCAGTCTGATGAGGTTTGAAAGCATTTTTGATATTTGAATAAAGGGAATGTGATTGTGAATATTTAATGTGAGAGATTTCTGATGGAGCTTTATTATATCGGAATATTATGAAGAAACCACTCTTATTATTTTCTGTTAGATATAGAACAATTCATTGAGCTTCAGATGTGCTGGGAGGCTATTTTGTTTTCATTTGTACGTAGCCAGGCTAGCTGTTTCCCCCTGCTTACAGTGTTTATGCTAAGCTAAGCTAAGCTAACTAGCTCCTGACTGTGGTGTCATATTAAACAAATGCTCCTGACGGAGGTTTCTATCTTCTAATCCAACTCTTTACCAGAGGGCTAATGAGTGTGTTTTCTAAAATATGGCTTTTTTTAAGTGAGGCATTGCAAAACCTGGCATGCCACACTATTTTTGAGCAGTACAACTCAGTTTTTTTTACAGTCAAAATTATTCTGTGCATCATTGCTGCATGATTTTTATTATGCCAATAAACAAATACATCCCTTTGCATGTATGAGTCAAAAATATATTGCATGCAAAATGTAACTGTGCGTTTGTTTTTGTTGTTTCAGGGGATGAATTGTGAACAAATGATGTGAATTTTCATTCTGATTTGCAAGAAGCTGTTTTTTAAAAAAACCTCCTTTTTTTTCGATTTTCCAACCTGAGAACACTGCTGACATCCTTCTGCAGAGATAATAAAGAGCTGCTCCCACACACTTTTGTCTCTTCTCCCAAGACTTTTCCAACTCATTTGAGTGGAGACAGAAAACGGCTCACAGCTCCCGAGAACAACTTTGAACAAACTTCTGTGGACGAGCCGAAACAACTGACAAATTGCTCAACTTCTTTCACGCGGTTGCCCCGGGAACAAAGCTCGCATGCTCACTTTCCACTCGACGTACATTACACTTCCACTTGACATACGTACTTTACATTACAAGAGACTCCAGTGTGGGAGGATTGTGAGAGATTTGTGTGGGAGAGAATATCATGTGAGAGACAGATAAAGCTCTGAGAACCTCAGGAGTACATATCACTTTTTTTTTTTTTTTTGGAGGATGCGGCTTGTCGCTGCACATCACCCAGACGGCTGAACGGCGAGCACAACAGGCAATTAAAGCCCCCATGGAAGCAGAGGAAACACAAGCTCAATAATGGGGGGGAAGAGGAAGGGGGGTGAGACGGGGATGTTGCATCCTTTGAAGAGTCTGATCTCTGTGGGAGGAAAAAAAACAACATTCACCTTTATTTACTCACTGAAACGCTGCACACTTGAAGACTTTGTCTGTGTGCCGTCAGTGTTTATGAACCCAATTACACAACAGACACACACTCCCCTCTGATGCCTCAAACTGTGCAAAAGAAGGAGAAGAAGAAGAAGAAGAAGAAACCCCACCCATCCCTCTCCTCACAACTGCTCTCTTTGCAGCCTGAAGTGGCACCAGGTGTTTTATAATGCACGTAAAAAGTCGACACAGAGGGTAGAAATTTCCACACGAGTGTGCCAGCTTTCATCTCCGTCTTCGTCCCATTTAGAGTCTTTGCTTCGTTCAGCAGCTGACCTAATTTTCCAGGAATGTAAGTGCTCTGTGTTTTATCACTCGTTCATACTCAGGACAGCCAGGGAGGCGCTCTGAGGAGGGAAGGCAACACCAGCCGTTTCATTTATCCGTCATTGTTCCATGTGGACGGCTGGAGAAGGCCTTCACCCTGGAAACGACAGGATCTTCAATCATGTCTGTCTTTTTTTTTTTTGGTTACATACATGCATGTAAACAAACAGCCAGAGAAGAAGAAAAAGGTGGACGTGACTCACTGATGGCATGCAGGTAGAAAACAATACAGCCAATAGACTTTTGAGTTTTGAGGGAATATAGTCCACTTTTTTAGCTCTGCATGCAGTGTAGATGAAGGTATAAAACAAATAAAAGGAAAACTGCAAGTTTACTACAAATTGAATCTTAAAAGAATTATAAACACACTTATTTACTTTCCTGCCGAGAGTTGCATTGGAAAATCAAACTGCTCTCTTACAAGTAAACACAAGACCAACCACCATTAGCAAATTAGCTTAGATTAGCACGAAAGTGTCCTGAGACTGTTGACCTTAGCTGACTAGTCTGCTGCTGTTGATATGTTTCATGTGATAGGGAAAAAAAGAACACATATCTGGGATTTACGACATCAGAAATGACACCGAAAGACAATTTAGGATGATTTGATCACAGAGAAAGACGGCTGACGGCTGAGGGAGACATCCAATAAGCTTTTACATGCTCTGAGTAATACATGTAATTTTCTCTCAATAGCCTAAAAGCACCGCAGTGGTCTGATTTTGCAGGACTACTGTGCAGCTCTGCAGGACAAATATTTGAACCTCAGGTTTCCTCATCGTGATGAGCTGCACACAGAACAAAGGAAGCAAAGAAAAGAGAAGCTTTTTGGCTGATGAGGAAAAAAGTAGCAGAAAAAAAGAAGGTTTGCAGAGACTTTTCAGGACCCACTGATTCAGAAAGCATATTTTATGAATAAATGTCAGAGGCTCTGTTTTTCAGCAGTTTGCCAAAGCTTCCCTCTCACAGCAGGCGGCCACTGTTACACCGTCCCAACAGATCAGCTGACTCTGAAAGCAGGCTTGTTTTTCCTGCATTCTTAAAGTCTGCTTGGATTCAGGCAACAAAAAACCCGAGGGTTTGGAACAGATCTTGTTTTGGCTTTTAATGCGTGGTTTTGTTTCCACAATCTTGGCTGGAAATTTTAGCATTGTTTTGTTAAACAGCTCCAAAATGTCCCATCAGCTGCTAAAAAAAATGACTTTATTTTCCCCTTCGTGTTGTGAACGGTGGTCTCAAACCTCTCTGTGACTCCATCACCAACGTCAGCTCATACAAAGTAGATGTAATGTGAACTGCTTTAATGCTCCTGTAGCTGCTCCTCCCTGTCAGATGTGGTGTTGCAGAGTTATTGATCAGGAGAAACAGGGACTGCGGGTTGCATCCTGCCCGCCTGTGTGTTTATTTAGCCTACAGTGAGGAGGAGGGCACGTCCTCCGAATGCCAATTACGCCGGCGATGGTCAGATCATTGTCGTGCAGCTCTGATGACTGGCAGGCCTGACAAGCTGGCGAGGCGGTGCATGTGGTTGCTTTAATTAATTGCCAGCGGCTCGGCTACACGTGGGCGGACGGAGCGAATATGGATGTCGACGGAGAGCAGAACTCACGCTTCGGATGATTTTTTTAAACCAAAGGGGGGGGGAACAAACTGAGGAAGATTAAAGCTTTGCTGCTCTCCGACAGAATGAAGTCCATTTTTTTTTGTCCTCCTTTCTGTTCCATCCGATTGATCTCAGAAGAACAATTTGTTGGTTTCAGCAGAGCAGTTTGTGAGCGATTAATGAAATGTGCAGCTTTATTGGAGGGTAAACTAAAGGTTAGCGTTACTCTCTTTGGATAAAGTGTCTCTTTAGCAAACATTCGAGCCAGTGGGCCGCTGCAGCTCCACGTGTCCCATGAGGCCGCAGCCAGATTTAGGCACCAAAAGTCAACATTAGCATTTCAGAGGCCGATCCATTTTCATCAGCTCAACTTCTATAAGATTTCCCAAACTCCCATCGAGCCCGCAGCAGTATCAGGCATTTATGGGCTCCGGGGAAAAGGAGGTTGCCATTTCAGAGCCTTGATGCATCTCAAATTTAAATTCATTATCCTCCATAATTAAAGCAAATGTATCAAAGGCTGCTTGTGCTGCAGCGATACTGTCACTGAACTCCAGGGGGGGCGAGGATCAGGCCTGCAGCCCAGGTGGCTTCTAAGATATTCAAGCGCACACACAGGGTTCATGTAAATATAGCACATTGTTAAAGGCATCCTCCGAGTTCCTTTTTAATATTTTAACTCGGATCTGTGAGCCGTTTCCATCGCCGAAGCCGACTTTCTGCACAATGCAGTTTCCATTACTTTTAATTACACTCTGGTCACCACATTTATATCACAATGTTCAAGTCTGGTGGCTGTGAAATCATTTTTAGAGCAAATCTGAGCTCTTTCACCAACAGATGATTGTTTTACTCCAGTAAAGAGGAACAGACTGTGGTGCTTAAAGCAGAATTAATACAGACTTTGTTGTAATTTTTCATTTCCTGTGAAAACTTGGTAATATTCTCCTACTCCATTATATTTAATAGCATCCTTTTTTATTTTACTCGGGTTTCTTCTCATTTTACGTTTCAAAGCGAAAGGTTTCAACACCTCCAGACTACAAATACACAAAGCCCTGGTTGTGTGATAATCCGTCCAAATAAGGCAAATCTGTCCTGAACTGACTTATGCAGAAGAAACACTTTCACGTTTCTGTAGAGAGCTGTCTGAGCAGCCACACGCTGCAAAAAATATCAATCTTGAAAGGTCATTAAAGGTAAAAGTAGATGAATAACTGCTGCCTAGGTGGTGCTGTGTGACATTTCCTCTGATCTGCATAAGAGGAAATTTGAGTTTCTGCTTTCGGTTTGAATATTAGTTTTGATATTTTTTTCTTTCCAGTAACCAAGATGTGAATCTGTTCAAGGCAATGTTGGACACATGTGATTAAGTCTCCGTGAAGAAAGTCCTGATTATGGTGGAGCCTCAGGTGGAGTTTAGGGACAGAAACAGGATTCAGATCAGAGTTTGAGTCTCAGCAAAAACAGGAGATTTCTTTGTAAACCACACAGTTTTGTGCCAAACTCAAACCAAACTGCGACCAAATCAGATGCTTAACTGTGTGTTGGAGCCTCTTAGCGATAGGAAAGCTTTGCATGTCATAAACATGCCCTTAAAGTTGTACCCAGTGTTTTAAAAAGTGACGCCGAGGGAGTCATGATCAAGTATCTGTATGTGATGAGTTTGCTTGAGGTTTTTTTAATGGAAACTCAAAGTAGACAGTCACATGATCATCCTGTTTCTCTAACAGGTCTGTCATGATAAAGCAGCCTCTTAAATCTTAATACCACTATACAGATCATCATTTTTTTCAAAATAAAACACTCTGTGCAGACCCCTGATCTCAAAAACAGACAAAGGCAACCAGTTTACTGAGTAGCACACTTGTTTATGGTGATTTAAGCTCAAAAATCAATTGAAAATGACAAAAGTAACAACATCTGTGATCGAATCATGATCACTTCACATCGGTGTGCTTGGATATGAGGAGGAAAACAAAAATAAAAACCACAGATGTGCCAGAAATGCAGGTAGAGTCACGTGAGACATCTCAGATTACAGGAGTCACAGCTGAGCTGCACCTGAAGTACCCATGGGGGCATTTCTCCCTCATGTGGGTCCAACTGAGGGGCAGTTCAAAGGTCATTTCAGCTCAACCAGAGGTTTTTTTTTACTTTAATGTAAGAACAAACTGGGTAGCAGAAGGTCACCTGTGTGACAAGAGAGGTACCTGAATAAGCAGAGGTGTTAGAGACCACTTGATTATTTCAGGCATCTGCAACTACATGAGGAACTGGGTCAACCAGAGGGCATCTGGGCCTCACATGTGCATCTTGATTGTGCGACATTAGAGCAAACATAAAGCATGCAGATGTCTCATTAGGGCATTGGCACTCAGGAAAAAGGAGGACAGGCTGCGCGCACCTTTAAATCTGTGTCAGACAACACAAATTCACGTCAGGATGGACATTTTTTGCAGCGCAGTCGGAGCCGGCGCAGCCAGCGGAGCGCAGCGGTGCAGCAGGACTCCCGCCCGCCTGCTCGGGCTGCTCACCGCCGGCCAGACGTCTCATCGCAGCCCCCGCCAGAGGTGACACGGTTTCATCCCACCTGAAGCCCCGTAACGCGCGTACATGCCTCGCCTTTCTCCTTCAGCGGGAGGGCGTATCCGCGTTCAGAGGGAGGCTGACCCAGCGCGGAGCGAGTGCGCGGAGTGGGAGGGCTTCTCTGTGTTTTCGCTGGTTTGAAACACAGGAGGAAAACAGCGAGCAGCCACGCCGCCCACCAAACAAGGCGAAGCGCGCGTCAACACATTTCGCAATCGCAATCGCGGCTGCTGCCCCCGATTTTCCACCGTACGGAGGAGCCGAGGAGAGCGGACATCCAGAGGCAGAGGGAGGACCGCTGCGGTGAGCCCACGGAGGAGCGAACAAAAGGTGAGCCTCTCATTCCTCCTCCGTCATGATAAAACGATGACTTATCGTTCAGTCCGTCTGAAGGGCTGCGGTGCGCAGAGGAAACGCAACAAACTTATTTCCGAGCGGACGATTGCTTTGTGTTTGCGCTGAAAGGTGGGAGCAGCATCCCTCCCGTTCGGCTTTGTGTCTGCACACTTTTGCATGTGCGACATGTTCAGTCAGTCAGTCAGTCAGTCAGTCATGCCACACTAAATGAATCATCGGTGCGTTAATTTAACCGCAAGTGTCAGGAGTAAAAATACATTTAAAGAGCGTGTCTTTTTTTGATAATTATGTTTTAATAAAACTTAAGACGTTTTACTTTGTTGCATTCCTGTTTATTTGCTCTCTGACATTTTCTGCAGCTTAATATTTCCTAGAAAATTCAACGCTTGTGTTTGATTCCCCTCAATCGATACGCTCCTTTTGTTATATATCACACTATCAGACGTCCTTTGTGTTGTTATCCGATTCCTGCCCCCCCCCATCACTCCGCTTTAAGTGGAGGCTTTAATGTCATTGTCACCCATTGTTTCAGTGATTGGCTCTAAACCTGAAGCTCCGTCTCATTACGCGCTATAATACGCAGGAATCGGTGATGTTTTCGTGGTTTATAGACACTTGGGCCGCTTGCAGCGCAGCCACTTTCCTTCATCATCATCATCATCATCATCATCATCATCATCATCATCATCATCTGTGTTTTGGTGGCAGATTGTAAGCTGAGCTGTGTTTATCAGAAGCCTCCTGTACTGTAAGTCACCTGTGGGCTGGAAATGCAAGGTGATAATGATGAAAAGTACGTGCAGATGCAGGAGTTGGATCGATAAGCACTCCAGCTGTGCACTGAGCAGAACATCGCTGCTTCAGCTCAGGATGGAGGATCTGTTGTAGAAGAAGTTGCTGCTGATAATGAAACTCAGCGGTCTGTGTGGTAATGCATGTGAGGTTTGGTTGCTCTGAGACTGAACGCTGCAATCCTCGTTTCTCAACACATCTCTTTGTTGGTCGTTTTCTTCCTCCCTGAATCAGTAAAAAAAAAACATGTAATCCTCCTCTTTTGCTGCTGCAGGACTTCATCCAACATTTAAGATGTGTCAACTCTTACTTAATACTCTGCTAACTTAATTGCCTGCAGGATTACTGTGTTCCAGTGAGAGTTTGTGTCGGTTTGGTTTCTTGTTCTGCGGGCGGTTAAACCTTTACTGCTCTGTGAGTCGCTTCCTCCTCCTCTGTCAAACCATTTCCTGCAGTTTTTTGTTTTTTTTGGGTGGATGACAGTCTATCGAGTGTGTTATATATGGTCATTGTGTGTGTGTGTGTGCTTGCAGCTGAATGGATGGCAGCTCTTCACCTTGTCTGTTTCGGTTCCTGCTCGGCAGCTGCCTTCAGGACGGCCTCAACCGTGGGTTTGTTCAGTTTGCAGCACAGCAGTTCAGATCTGTGTGGACATCCACCGTCCTTTTTCTGTGGTTGCTGTTGTTGTTAATTGGTGTTTTGCTTGGACAAGAAAAGGAATTTGAAGATTGTGATCAAACCAGACTGACCGTTATGGGGCTTTAGGGCAAAAACCAGCTACTTGGTCTTTTATTGCCCCAACTTTCCTCTTTTCTGCTGTTTACCACCACCTAACACCTGCATTTGTTTAAAAAAACTTATGAGCATGCAACATTTAAGCACTTGATGAAGAACTGAAGGTGTTAAAACAGCATTTTGATACTTTTAGGATTAAATCTCAAAATCAGATAATAAGTTACAAGCCCATACTGAAGGGGCACTTTACAAAAAAGCCTGAGGGCAAAATGTTTAAAATACTTACAAGTTTACCAGAAATGGAGGGCATAATAAAAGATGTGGGTCAGATGCATGATGGGAAATGTAGGATTTAAAGTCTCTGTACATAGAGGAGGACTAGTGTCTAAAAATCACAATTTTTCAGCAAATAATTAAATTTTGATGATTGTTTTCTTTATTTGCATCTCAAAAGTGAAATCATATAAGAAGAATTTTTGATTTTTTAAAATAACCATTTTAAGGCTTTAATCATGCTTCTTATTCTCAGGAAAGATTTGTATAAAAACTAACACATGAGCTTGTCTGGTTTGTGTGGTTGTCTCGCTCGGCTGTGACGGTTATTTTCCGTTTTCGTGCCTCTGCGTTGGGGACGTCTGTGGTCGCGAGCGTCATGTTTCTTGCGTTCTTGTGAGTCTTAAGGACGCTTTGAGGGAATTCCTCACAGTTTGGCACCAAAGTCAGCTTGGACTCATGCTGTGGTTAGAATCTGGTGGTCAAAGATCAAGTCCACCCTCAACAAAGCACATTCTTTTGACCATAACTCAAGATTTCATACCCTGTTTATGACAGAAATAGTGACATTTATCACCAGGAAGGTCAAAGGTCAAATCTTCTGTGCTGCCAGAATGAACATGCGGCCTTTTTTTTTAAGAAACTGTATCTTCTTTGCAGTAACATCCATATTTGAAGCATCATATTCCACCACAAGCTCATGGGTTTTGCTGATTATTGAGCTTCAGGTGACCGTTGTTGCACCATGTGATGAAGCTCTGCCCTGCAAGTCCCTCAGTGAAGACGCCATGTTTCTTTCTGTAAATGATTCACCAGGATAATTAAATTATTTCAAAGTCTTCACAGCACGAGAGTGCATACGGACGTGGATATGAACCGCAGCTTGATTGGTTGGCTGATTATATAATTGAGACTGAATCATGATGAGAAGACTCATCCAGATGTGGTAGTTTTGGAGGTTTTTTCCGGTCAAACTTCGGCTCTCTGACCTCAGATCCAGCGTGAAACAATCACAGCACGAACGTCAACATGTGCCAGGTGTTTATTTACAGTGCGTGTTGAGTGAGGCAACTGAACTGGGATCAGTGTGGGTGACTCATGAAGAGAAGATGTAATAACAAGTACAAACACGTCCAGATGTTGGAGAAGCAACAGCAGCATGGACGGACAGAGGAGGACAGATTAGACATTATTGTACTTTCTTTACAGAAACAGATTAAAATCACACACACCTGTGGTTTATATTCTCTGGCTCCAGCTGCTGTGAGGAGGTTTATATGACTGCATTCTTGTTTTTGCCCTGTTAAACTTCACACCGGCTGAATCGTCCAAACGGCAGTCACATGAATTCATAAGTTGCTTATTTATTGGACGGAGCCGCTGTGACCTGACATCCTGCCAGGTTGGAGACTTTTTTGGCAGCGAGAGACGGGGCAGTCAAAACACATCTGATCGCACTCTGCTCTTTAAATGAAACACGATTGATTCGACGGGTGTATTAGCGTGTTTATACAGTTGGAGATAAAGACCACACAAAGAAGACGCCGGAGTCCAGACGACATCTGTCTCACCTGGACGAACAAACCAAACAGACTCAGCGTTCTGTTAAACCTCTCAGAGGCCTCGCAGTAATTTAAAAGCCGGTGAGGCATTTCACCAAAACACAGCATGAGAAAGAGCAAAGGTCTGAAGCTGCAAACAAATCAGTGATTTCAGCGATTCAAATGCATTTGTTTTATTTGCTCGAGTTGTTGAAACAAGATAAGGAAATGGACTCGTGCAAATTATAAAGCTCTGTCATTTGTGTGGCGGAAATATTCAGGTACGATCAATAAGCTGAAAGTAAAAACTCTGCAACAAACGCAGAGTTTTGTTGCTGCTGTTTCTGAATTTTAAAGATGTTTCACTGTGACAAACAGGCCATTGGTTTTCATGTGCAATAACAGGCACCAATGCTCTCATACTCGGAAATGGAGTAGGATAAGATACTCTTCATGGCCAAAAGTATGTGGACAGTGTGTGCTTCTTGCCTATAACATCACATAAAGTTGTAAATGTTTTGGATGTTCATATATAATTGGTCATGTAGTTTTGGACAGACAGAAAATGAACAGATAATAAGTGAATGAATACTCATCGTTTCAGGGGGAGTAAAAGTGTTTCAGTATGTTTTTATGATGTTGTAGAAGTGACTTTTCTTTTCACATAAAAGTCTGTGTCATTCTAACAAACCAGCCAACCAGCCGATGAGATTTCACATGAACTAAAGATAATTTAAGGAACAATCTATAATCCCTGCCCATCTTAAATTTTCATGCCGTCCACAGAACAACACCAGATTATGAAAATTAGTAGAATTGAGCTGTTTCGGCCAGACTGACTGAATCTCCGGGGGAATATGTCGCCTCATATCTCCTACACTTACCAATATTTACTTGGCTTTATTTAGCGGCTGCCTGATGGCTTGTGTGAGCAGTCAGAGGGAATAAAAGTAAACACTGGCCCTCGGTTTTCTGAGACATGGAGCTTTGGACACGTTCAGAGCTTTGAATTGAGACTTAAGAGCGTAACTTGTCCTGGCATCTTATTCCAGCCCTTTTTTTCCCTCTCTTTCTCTTACACCAGAGAAATTTGAGATGCTAGAGGTTCGGCATCTTAAAAGGTTTCAGATTTTATTTCAGTGTCAAATTACAACAAAGAGGTTTTGAATCATCCTTTGCAGTTTGTCTCAGTGTTGACTTTGTTTCTACTAATCTGGTGATTTTCATGCTTTTAAATAAATTGAATAATACTTTCTCTTTCAAGTCTGGGTGATAAAAGATTAAAAATGCTTCACAATTCTGATTTTTTCTTTCTTTCTGCACAGATGCAAAGGTTTAAACAAACGGACTCTCACTGCTGTCATCATGCGAGTCAAACAGAGTCCACAGCCAAGTAGCTCCACGTTGAGAGCTGAACTGTGTTTTTTTTTGAAGGGATTCATATTTGAAGGATTCAGATTTAACAAGTTTGTCCGATGATATTTTAAGATTAGCTAATTTTATCCAACCACAGCCACTTTTCAAGCTCTCAAATCCTCCTTAAAGCTCTTTGAGTAAGTGTTGCAAACCCACAGTCGAGTTGACAAAGCTTAACAGGAAGCTCAGTTCCTGCGGTCTTTAATGTTTGCCCGTTAACAGCTGCATGTGATGTGAAATAAACCGGAGAACAGTTGGGTTAAGCAGCTCTTCATCCTCAACGCTGTGGTTGAAGGTGGTGACGCTCTGTGGTCTCCTCAGTGCATCGGTTAAACAAATATGACAAGATGTTCATTAACTAGATCAATGATTCCATGTTAGCCTCAAATTGAATGTGTCGAGCTGACGCTGATGTGGGCTGATGGAAGATTCGCCGCCCGCAGGATCAGATGACGTTCTCAATCAACAGATATTTTCGCCCTCCGCTCATTGTTTCCCGTAACCTCTCTTGGGACCTTCAGTCCGGCTCTGTGTGACCTACATACATCATTTCCCACTTTATTCTCTTTCCATTTTCCTAAAACTGCACCTCTTTTGTCTCCTTCATTAATTTCTCCTCTCCCAAGACGTTGGCAGGTCTGCTTCCACCTTTCCCTCTGCTTCATTTGCATCTTGGCTCCACTCGACTGCCCAAGTGCTTTCTGGGAGTCAGGTGGCTAATTGGTTCCCATCTGTTGGGAGAAAGCGGCCTTTACGGGATCTTGGGTAATTTGTGTCAGGAGTTTTACCATATTGATCTAGTTTTTTCCCTCTGCCCTGAGTTCACAGACCGGCGGCTGTTTTTCTTCGTCTCGTTGCAGCAGCTGAGCTCTGTGTTTTCAGGATTTTATCCAAAATGTAGTGTTGACATCTTCTGGGTAGTTATTCATCGCCAGACGAGGAGTAACAAAACAGATAATATACACTACCTGCCTTTAAAACAGAGGTTTTTTAATCTCTAGTCACAATCTGCAGCACGGGTAACTTTCTGTGCAGAGATAAGGGTTCAGAGGAGGAAGTGGCCATGTCAGGCAAAGCAAAACAGGAAGTGACAGGAAACACTGAGACGCTTGTTCCGACATGAGAACCATGAAAAGGACAGTTTGTTTTCATCTGAAGGAAAAACAACAACGTTCATTCTTAGAAAACACTTGACAAGAGCTGAGAGTCCCAACAGCACTCAAACGCACCTCTTTAACATTCAGTGTTTGGTTTCTCAGGGCTGATGTTTATGAAAAGTCTAGACTGCTTCACGTTGTGGCAAGAGGAACCAAATCCAGCGTGCTGATTCATTGTTTGCATGTCTTTTTTTATGTAATTTCACTGTGATAAAGCTGACACTTCCCCCTGAACAGGGAGAGAGGAAATGATTATATGTAAATTTGTCAACCAATGAAAATCTTACCATATTTTTAAATAAATAGAGCAGTCTCCATTTTAATACGTTGTTTGGAAGTCAGTTGACTTTGAAGCATATTTGAGCTAAAGCGTCTCTGGATGTTGAGTTCCTGGTTGGTGCCTTTAAATCTCCTTCACCTCCTCTTCCTCCTCCTGCATCTGTGCTTTTTTTATTCATAAAGTTTGTCACATGATCACCTCTGAGAAATCACCCGTTTTTTTGTTTTGAGAGCTTCCTAACAATGGATGGGGTGCCAGCGATGACCTTCTGTAATGAGGTAAGTTCTCCGTATCAGCCAGCAGGGGGTTTCTCCTCAGTGGAAGGAGAAGGTGAATGAATGGACAGAGAGACAGACAGGAAAAAAAAAAAAAAAACAAGGCTGCATTGCTCGGCTAAATTCAATTTGCCATAAAAAGAGAGAGGAGGACGAGATGAGACGAGGATGAGGTTTAAAGTGGCAATCGAGGGAAGATGACAGAAGTAACTCGCCGTGTTCGACCTCCAAGGTTATCCAGCGAATTGAGACCCTTTCAGAGAACTGCACGCATCATGAGTTTTGTGTTATTTAATGCAGTTATCATTGTTGTTTTAGCTTCCTGATATCCAGGTTTTGATTGTCTGCAGCAGTCTTGTGAGCTGATACTGCTCCGTTCTTCTTTCCTGCTGCCTGACACTCCATTTGTTTCGCCGCTCTATCTAAAATGAGGCTTCCTTGCAAATACAGGTGTATTGATACACCTGCTGACTCCTCCATCTGTCCTTAATGACAGTTTTTTAAGGCTTTTTCTTTTGGGGGAAGCCATGAACGCGTGGCACACGGCTCAACCTGCCTCCTCTCCTGCCTGGGATTCCTGAAAAGGATCCAATTTGAATCCATCATCATCCCAGCGGCGTTCCTGTTGTTTTGTTGGTGTCTCTTCCGTTGATAGATGCCCTTATTTCCGTTTGCAGGATGGATTGTGAACGGTGACGAACAGTGAAGGCTAATGCATCCTCTGTCAGAGGAAAATCATTTACCTTGCCTTCACAATCCATTAAGTTGATGAGAAGAAGAAAACTTGGCTGTGTTGGGGGGGGGGGGTCACCACACTGACAGCGTATAGGCCGGGTGATATGTGTGGACGCTGCGATTTCATACATAAACATGTGCTTTTATGTGCATTCACGGCTCTTTCAATGCAGAACGTTATTTCTAAGCCAGTCTATTTAAAATGAGGCTGCCGGAGGGAGGTCAGTCTCCTTTCAGAGCCAGTTTAAGGGTGTGACTTCACCCACTGAAAGTGTTTTTTAATGTATGTGGGGATGTTTTAGTTGCTTTGTGATATTTTCTAATAGGTCACATGACTCATTTGTTTACTAAAATGCCCATAATGTTTTCAGTGGGCTTAAACTGGCTTATTAAATATAACGCAGCCGTTGTTAGTGTTTGTGTGTCTTGCTGTGGTTTTCCTGCTTTGACATATCGAACTATCTGCTGTTTTAAAAGGCTTCCTCCTGTCCAATCTGTTTCTTCAGTGCATTAGAATAATCTAATAGCACATGTTGGGTGTGCAATTAGAAGAAAACATATTGAGTAAAGGCTCTAACATGGTTGCATGAGTGCGTAATTATGTAAAAGTCCTTGCTGCGGGCTTCTTGGAATCAGTATGGTCTGTGCACATGCCAGCCACGTGTGGCACATTGAAACTGATTACATCACTGTGTGGTAAAACATGGCAGCAAGAGGAATTAATATCATACACAAACAGCATTTCAGTGTTAAGTAGTTATCTGTTAGCATTTTTTAAAGTCATTTTATCGCTGTAGCACACACAGTTTTCTATTATAGCACTCTATATGAACTGAAATCCATTTTCCTCTGTGACAATTACTTTGCCACTTGGAAATCAAAGCGATCAAGTCTGGAGAGAAACAGAACTTACGTAGCACCCTGAACTCAAAATGTAGAAGGACGTAAGTAGAAAAGTAAAGTGTAATATACAGTAATAAACGACAAAGTGCTCTGATTCTGAGCTCTCTTTTTTAACGAATGATCTTATTTGGGAAAAAAAGGAAATGCCTTGAAAAAAATGCTCTTTCTTGCTTTTTCTGGTGTCAAACAGCCAAACAGACACTGAGACAAAAACTGTTCGTCTAATTAGAGTTTCTGTCAAATATTTAGTAAAACAAAAAAGCCCTGTGCTCAAAGTGGCAACAGGACTGAGATCCTTAACATTTTATTGTAATTTGGTGCTAAAAGAGACTGCAGATAAATAATGCAGAATGATATGCAATTTTAAAATTCAAAGACTTAATTATTAGAGAGTTATTGTCTTAATATTCATTGGAAGTGATCAGAATACATAGAGTTTCTCAGCAGTTTCCTCCATAATCCAGGACTGTGAACACTGACCCCATCGAAGGCTGTTTGTTAACCAGCGTTCAGGCTTATCGGACCCAGTGTTCAGGTGTGGCATCTTCTCATTGGCTCTCTGCAGCAACATGCATACATAAAAAGTAATCAATGTATTTCCATGACTCAGCATTGGCTCAGGTGGAAGAAGAACGTGTCCATGAAGGGAAAGTCTGCAACATTCACAAGTAATAACTGTAGTATTTAAAAAACTATCATGTTTTTGTGTTATAAAGGTAAAAGTACAAGACAAAGACCAGATGCCAAACATGTCCATTTACTAATTATTGAAATACTGATCGTGAAGCTGCAGAAAAAAAGTCCTTTGAAAGGTTGTAATAAATGTTTTGATTCATTTTATGAATAAGCAAAGACTAAAGGAGACTCTTGAACTTTGAGGTGATCATTTTTGTTGTTGCCCAGAGTTAAGGAGCTTTAATTTGACAAGGGCGTGGCGAGCGATTCATCAAACGGCCTGGATATGATTGACGAGCTGGAATGTTTATGGTCGATTTACGACGAGAGAGCGAGAGCGAGAGGAAGCAGCACGTCGTAAACAGCGGGATTGGCCTGATGAGCCGCTGTCGGCCGACTGCAGCAGCGTTTGTTGAGGTTTATGTGTCACTTCTGATCACATGCCAATGGGCTGCTCGACCTGGGGGGGCGTTGGTGGCTGGGAGGGGGGCGAGGTACACATCTGAGGCAGATATGGAGGCTGATGGATGTGTGATATTTTAGATGAATGAGCTTGTGTAACATCACTGAGCTGTGAAGGTCCACAGTACAAAACCTCCCCCTCTGGCGCGGTGAGTGATGTATTGACAGAGCCGTCTGTGACCCCCCCCGGGAGTCATTTACAACACAGATGACGCAACTCTGCACCTGACCTCTTGACCTTTTAACAAACCAGGCGGTGAACTACACCTGACGGACTCATCAGGGTCTGAATTTACACCCCGATCAGCTCGGCGAGGGGCCCGGCGGCTGTCAGGTGACTAGTTTTGCATATAGATTAAACCATTACAAATTATAATCATCCATTCTTTGACTGCTGCTTCCTGATGAGGCTGACTGCTCGGCGCCGTCTGCTCGGCTCGTCATGTAGCCGCGTGGTTAGCATCAGCGAGACACCTGACCCACTTTTCTCTTATTCCAACATCTGCGGCTGTCTGCCTCACCGGCTCGCTCGGCGCTTTTATTATTTATTACAGGGACATGACACAATCTGTGTCAGCCGCTCTTCATGAAAGCATCATGAGAAAAGGAATATGAACAGCAGCTGCAGCATATGGTGACTTAATGATTTCACACAGGCTCCGAAAAGTAAATTCACTGTTTGTGTTATTAATTTTTTTTTATTCGTTTCTGTCCTTTTTTCCTGTTTTGTAGCAGATATCACGCCGCCTCTGTCCAAACCAAACCACAGGCATCTCATTTGTTCAGATTTGACTTTGGGATTAAATTTGAAATTTATTTCACTGCGTATAAATTGGCTTGCAGTCGTGGTTTGGTTGACCTGCACTCAGATGGGACACAGGAGTGTGTGTGTTTTTTTAAATTTTTCATTTTTCTCTGCTGGTTTCTGGCAGATTCGGGACCCGCGAGGAGAGTTGTTAATATGGTTGTTATCCCGGGAGGGGCAGGTCTTTGTTAAAATGTATTTTTTTCAGGGTGACCTCCCCTTTTGAACCTGGCAGAGCTTGTTTGGGGACATTCAGCAGAAAAAAAGGCTGCAAGCTGTGTTGTGTCTGTAGGGTGGAGGAGTCACAACACACGCCTGCTGTGATTGAGATTGTTGTGCTTCTTTTCCTCCAGTACACAAGGACACAACCCCTGAAGGGATGTTGTTTGATGAAACCTTGGCAATGAGCTTCAGTGAGGAGAGAGAGACAACGAAGGGGAGAAAGCTGAGTGATCAAGAAAAGGAAGGAAGATAAAAGAAAGACAGCATGAGGCTTAAGATCCAATGAGCAGCAGAGGAATACGTCTAATTTCTAAACATGCTCGAGGCAACGCACAAAGTCTGCCAGTTCAACACTTTGGTCCCAAGTTAGGCATCTCGACAATGTGTTCGGACTAAGATTTGGCATTCATGGTTTCCAGGATGAAGAGAACAAAGCCTGATAACTTTGGTGAAAACCTGAGTTTTGCTGCAGAGTTTCAAACAGTTGAAAACTTTCTCTGCAGGTTCGTAAAGAGTAGATTTAAATTGGCTGATCTTTTCGATGAGTAGCTGCTGGTTTTGAGCTGTAGCTTATCTTCCATCGCTGCCTGCTGCTTCCTTTCCTCTGCAAAAGAAGGTGTTTTCCGTTGATCAGGGGTCCAGCTCTCATTCTTTGCTGCTTTGCATTCGAAACTTGTGCTAACTTTACCATGTTAACTGCATTGCATTTGTAACTGGATCATCGGTTAGCATGCTAACATCATCAGGTTTGCATGATGCCAAGCTTAGCAGGTGATAGCATGTTGTGGAACATTTGTGTATTATAATGTTTAACTTTTTATGAAAGCATGGTTAAGGTCTGCCTAATGCTAGAATGAAATAATGCAAACATAATAAATATTTTTACTTTATAGCCTTTAACATGCATATTTGCATATTAATAAACTGCATTGAAATACTTATTTAAGAATAATTGTTTTTTTTTTAATTACTGATCCTATAAACTTAGTTTTGGCAAAAATTTCTATGACATAATAATAAAATTAGCTGTTGAGAATTGGCAACATATAAAAACATGAACAGTCAAAGAATTTGAATAAATAAAATTTAAAACAAGATTTTACAATTAACCGAAGTAATTTGAATGATAAATAATCATATTTGGAGTTTCAGCCTTTATCTGATATTTAAGGACCACTCATTTTTATTTCTGACCCTAAATAAAGTGGTTCGGTTAACCTGGCTTTCATCTCATCCTTCTGACTCTTTTGGCCCTCTTCATTTAAATTCATCATTCATTTCTTTTTGGAAAAGACAATACTGCAAAAGAATTTACCAGGACACATTATACAAGGTTAGCTAGTGAAACTCTGGGTGGTTAGCGGCTCACCGTTGGCCCTGCGTCGACACACTGCTCGCTGTTTGTCAGCAAGCTGCTCAGATTTGATGGAAAACTGGAGCAGATTTGAGACAGTAAAATTTAATTTGTGGCTATAAGCTAGTCGTCTTTTAAACTGACTAAATGTTGTTGAAACATTATTTATGATAGCGTATTACCTTAACGGCTTTTGGTGTCTGTATTTGCCACAAAGGCGGCTCGTCTGCTGAAGCCTTCAACCCAGATTCTGAAGTTTCTGATCTATTTTCGCTCGGCATGTATGATTGAATAACCTGTGTGACAGGTTTGAGTTTGGGTGCCAGATGGAAAACATGACACATTTCCTTTTTCTTCCACTCCATCTCGGCATATCGAACCAGACCTCTCTGTGCCTCCATCCATTCACACCATAATAAAGACGTACTGCCGTTAGATTTACCACTGCTCGCTCTGTTCAGCGCTGCCAATGAGCCCGTCCTCGCGGCCAAATTTATTTGCTTGGCAGCTATTCCACAGATCATTGTTGGACATAAAACAGGCCATCGGTGGATGGCTTGGATGGGGGGATGGAGGGGAAGGGAGCTGAGAGGAATAATTTTTTTTTTTGTATTTCTCTCAGTTTCATCCTGAAAAGATAAAGTGCAGAGACAGGTTGTTGAAATTAAATGTCACATGTGTGATTTCCTTTGATTCTGAGAGACAAGTCTGTCACACGCAGGCTGTTTCTTCACGCAGTCCACATATTAAAACGGTCTTTCATGATCACACATGCTCCTCAGAAGATAGCAGAAACTGAGAAAAAGGAGAAAAACACCTGCATATCGCCGTGGTCACCGGGGAGTCTGCAGTAGCATCCCGTCTCCTTCATCCATCACAAATCCTCTGCTGGGCCTCTAATGTGTCTTTACTGCCACGAGGAAGCGCTTCAGTGACTCTGCTCCCCCACTTTTCTTCATGCTTTACCTGTTTTTAAGTCTGAATCAGCACACAAACAGAATGACAAACTGGGCCAGCCGGCGTTTCCCTTCTGCTACATTAGGCGTCTCAGTGTCGGTGAGTCTCCATGGCAGCCGGCGAGGCTTCGCCCAGCACCTTGCCAGCGGGGAGGTTGATGGTCACATGTGGAGCGGAGGGAACTGACCTTTTTGACACACACACACACACACACACCCACACACACACACACACACACACACACACACACACACACAAAGATGAAGTGAAACAGAGAGTTGCAGGTATGCTTGCAAAGGTTTTACAGTTTTAACATGCAGATGACAAAGTTCATTTGAATTTATCCAAAACATTCAAGCTTTTATTCAACAGTCGAGGAAATAAAAGAAAAAAATCATGTCTTTTTATATGTTGTTTTGCAAATTTTACTTTTTGACGTGTTTTTGCAAACATGCAATGAAAACAATCTGCTAACAGCCTGTTTCAAGTGAGGTGATTTTGTTAATTTCTGTTCTGCAGTTTTTACCTTCATCGTGGAGTGAAGGAGCATCATTTGTTACCACCTGAGTTTGTTGTTTTGCTGTGATTTGAGGGAAAAGAGGATTTGCATTCCTGTAACAGGCCTCTCTGTTGTTGTGTTGTTGATGTACCAAAGCATCAGAGGAGGCATGTCAGACACATCAGACGCCCCTCCTTCCTGCTCCAGACCCCCCGTTTGTCTTTGCTTTAATGGGACAGACGATTGTTTTCCTCCTTGTGAGCATGTTTCCACACAATTTGAATTAATTGGATTGTAAATTGATCCTACTTTGGAGCCGAAACCCTGAAAGCCTGAGCTTTGGCTGCAAACAACAGTTTAATCTGAATACTAAATGTTATTAAAAGCCTCCCCTGCTTCGCCCGTGTAGGACAGTGTGTACCTGGTAATGAGAAAAAAGCCCCAAGGGCCTATTGCATTCATCCTGCACCAGCATGCTATAATTTAGTAATTAATTGCCTTGGTGCCTGGATGGTGCTGTAATGGTTCGAAGATAAACAATACGACTCTCCTTCACAAGGCTGCTGTACTTGTGTTTCTAACTAAAAAGGTAAATAAGAGGATGTGGAGTCAAACTGTAATGTTTGTAGAAAGAACAGATGAGATCTTCAGGGCTCTGCAGCAACACACACTCCTGAAAACATCTTTTAATGTGTAAGTTTGGATGTGTGGTCACCTGAATGTAACTTGCAACAGCAGAAATCTTCAGGCTACTTATTACTAATTATCTATACTAATAATAATAATAATACTAATTATTATTTTAATTATCAAATTAATGAGTCCTTTTTAGATTTATGTCTTATTATGTCAGTATTCAGGGCGAAACAATCAAGTTTTTATTGTGTTAATTATCTCGTGACCCCATTTTTTTTTGTTACACCTTTAATATCCTGACCCCCGTGTCCCCACGTCCTCCATCTGATCAAGACTGATCGCTTAAATTAAGAAAACCTCACCCTTCTTTCCTTAAATGCCAGCAAACCCATTTTCAAGCAGAAAATCCTTTTAAATGTAGAAGATATCTCATTTTGCTCCGCTGGCAGAATTTAAAATCACCACATTGTGCTTCACCAGCCTGAGAGCAGCACCTCTGCTTCTCATCTCGCCGGCTTTGCTTACACAGCCGGCAAGACGCTCCTCACAATGTAGATGACAGGATAAAAAGAGAAGGAGACAGTGTGGCGGAGAATGAATGAGGAGAGGGAGCGGGGAGTGAAAAGGATGGAGGGAGTGATAGGAGGAGAAACTAAAAGGCCAGGGAGGGAGGATGAGCCACGTCTCCCTTGTCTTGACATTTCTCTCCATCTCTCCTGGGAATGAGTACCCCGATATAAATGTTCCAAACTGATGATGGAGTGGGACAGGAGGCGGAGGAGGCGGAGGAGGTGGAGGTGGAGGCGGAGAGGGAGGCTTGTTTCATGTGCATTAGTTATTACACGCAGCAGAGTCGGCCCTATAATTTGGTTTCAGGTTGATGTAATTAAAGGGTTCGGGCCTCAGCAGTTTTCTGCGGGCTAATTTGTTTAGGAAGCGCTGAGTCCCCGTCGGCAGCCGGTGATGATGGGCGCCACGGCGACTCTGCTGCTGCTGCTGCTGCTGCTGTTGGTGGTCATGGCAACAGAGGGACCCACAGGTGTCCATGTTGGTATCTTTGTCGAGCTCCTTCAGCGCACCGGACTCATTTTTATCCGACATCCACACGAGAAGTTCACCTGAGTTTTTTTGACAAATCCCACAACACTTAATCCAGATTTATACCTGGTTATGACGTGAACTCTGTCTGAGGGTAAAAAGCTTGATATTTTGGAAAAAAAACCCCACTTTTTTTGTTGCAAAATTGAGTCTTAAATTATCGAGCAAAAGCCAGGCGGTGATTAGCTTAATTAAACAAGATACAACCAGTTAATTAGCGAGCTTTAAAGGTGATGTTGTGTATCTTTTTGAAGTTGGCTCTCGGCTAGAAATCATCATTACTGACTCTGGATTCACGGCTGCAACTGAGATATTGATTGATATCATTATTGACTAATCGATAAACTGCTTGTTTTATAGACTTTCAACAAACTGTGAGACATGTCCATTAAGGTGAAGTCTTCAGATGTCTTGTTTTATCCAGCTTGAGTAAAAATAACTAGTTTCCTTTTAATAAAAGGTATAAATGATCATATGACTTATCTATAATATATTTTTAGAAGCAGATGCAAGAAAATACCTAGTGGCACAAATGTTATTTCATCTTTTGGAGCTGCAGGGAAGAGTTTGGTGTAAAAACGCAGCCAGTTTATCAGCCTAACTCACAAAATGAGGCAGCTCAGGGAGTGTCTCATTCATTCCCTCCAAGTGAGTCAACATGGATTCCCTCCAAATGAAATCCTGGCGTGTTTTCTGAACACATCTTCGCTCACAGGAAAGGATGAATTGGAATTAAAGAGTTGTGAGCGGGCTGGACATGCCAGTGTCAGATGCATTGCCTGCGTTCCTCCTGGGTTTCCTTTGGTTTAAAGCTTTGCAGTTTAAACAGGATGGCAAACATGAGCGTGCTGTGTTTGATTTCACTTGATGTCACTTTGCTGGATTTGTGGCTATTTGATGTTTCTCAAAAGTCACCTCTCTGCTGGTGTGTGAAAATCAAGAATAGAGCTTTTGTTCCCTTTGTTTGATTGTGTCTTATTCATTTCTCAAAATGGAAATAAAGCTTTTAGGAAAATAAACTTGATTTCTTTCAAAAGCCCTGCTGAGTGTCTGGGATTATAACAGCACAATTTCCCAATTCTTACCAGAACAATTTGGTTATTTTTCTGAAGGTGCCCTTTGAAATTGCTTATTTAACCACTTTGCAGCATTAAGTCTGACAGTTCTGCCGTGCTACACTGCAGCTTTTGGGATTGGTTTTTCTCCACAAGGCGTTTTGATGAAAAGGAAAGCTTTATCTGCATCCAGAGGCCTGACCTCGGCGGGTCGGGGACTGATCCTGCAGCTCCGCTTCCTCCCAGACAGCCGATGATAATCTGTCCACTCCTCGGGTGGCCTGAGCTGGCTGTCGGATCAAACAAACAGCCTCCTTGCCTTCCCCGCCACTCTTCACAGAAAATAAATAATTTTTCGACTTTGTTGCCAAAAAATTCACAGGTGGAGAACAGCGGATAACTGGGGACAGGTGGAGTTTTCCATTTCCAAGCTGCAGATTTGATTCAGAATCTGTAAGTGGCATTGATGTGTCTTTTTTTTTGAAGTCGTAAAAGAACTGAGCACATTGCTTTGGCTGCCTGTGTGCTTGCTATGCCTTTAGTCCCAAAGGCAGCATTGCATGGGACTGAATCTACGGATGTCCAAACTTGGCTTCAAAACGAGTGCTTGCATTTCCTGTGGCTGTGTTTACTTAATACCAGACTAGGCAGGCTTCTCATGTATAATTATGCCCATTAGATCAAACCAAATCCCAAACTAGGACTGCGGAGGGAAAGATGGTTCCAGATTTCTCTAATTGAGACAGATTTGCAGATTTCCTCTGCCTGTTGGAATTAAACTCTGGTGTCTGTTCGCTGCAGGAAATTATGTTAGCGAGTTAGCACGCCATTCGATGTTAAACCACTGCTGTTTCCCAGTTGCTGAGTGATTATGAATTGGTATGAAATGAATTGACTATTTGTAGGTTTGTGGCTCTGAGATGGTTCTCGTAGCAGAGTTCAGATGGAGGAGGCAAAGGACTTTTTTGAGAGGAACCGATGAGCAGAGAAGAGACAGAGATATGGAGATTTTCTGGGGATAGAAAATCCACATCCATGAGCCTCCGTGCTTTGCTCTTTGTTAAAACCGCCATGATTATAATCTGCAGAGACATGTGACCCACATCTCTGACTTTACGTTTGATTTGCACGTTATTATCTCTTTTCAGAAGTTCATTCATGCTGCTGTCTGTGTCCTTTTTGTGACGTTTGGTGCGTGTCGTTCTCTCTGGTGTCTGATGTCTTGGTGGAGCCGGTCGTCGTCCTCGGGCTCCCTGGGTTTCGTGCGTTTCGTGCTGTCAGCCTGTCTGTTTGCCTGTTGATTGAAACATGCCCGCAGTTTGACTCTCGTTGCCTGACTGATGACACATGATGCCGAGCTGCTGATTTATGACCTCTGCAGCACACTGCTGCACCTCCTGTGAGACTCCTCTCCCTTCTTTTTCCATTTCTGGAGCACCACAGTGTTTTTTTTTTGTGCACAAATTGGCATATTTCAACACCGACCCGTTAAAATGCTTTTTGTCCGGATGCTGGAGGCTGTTCAGCTCTGATTTGCTGAGTTTGCATTGTGCTCTTCATTGACTGAGCTCTGGGTCCTCGTTGCCTCCCATTGACTGTCTCTTTGTGTTTGTCTGCACCTTTACGACCATCTCATCGGATGTCACTGGTATTGATTAACTCTGCAGGCCTCATCAGAGCTTGTTATCCTGTCAATTTGCCCACCAACTGCTCAAGTCATAACATTTAGGTTACTTTGCAAAAAAGCTACACCAGGTGTTTCTGTAGCTCATTTCCATCCACACCTGCGCTGCTGTCAGAGAACAAAGTGTGAGAGATCCAGATCCAGCAAAACCAAAACACTCTCAAGTTTAGTTCTTTGGCAGCTGCAAGAGATCATTAAAGCAGAACTGCAGGTATGTAAAAATGCTGCATTTTACAAACAGCACACCTGTAAACCAAACAACTATGCAACAAATGCCACCTTTGCAAAGGTGAGACTCCGTAACATTGGCTGCAGAGAAATATTGATGCAGAATCCACCTGACGTCGCATGAAGGCCTCAGCTAGGACTTTGGAGTTTACATTAAACACCATTCTGTCAGCTGCTTCGGGCAGAAACTAAAAATTTGGCCTGTGTGGAGCCGAACTAAGTGGAAACCTTCATGGCTGAGTGCTATAAAGGCGGAGACAGAGACAGCTGTCATTAAGTCGACAAACAAAACGTCGGTGTGTACATCATGGTACTGTGATTGTCAAAGTCACCACAAGCACACAAAAGGCAAGTTTAGTAACTGGATGTGTAAATAACTCATCAATCTCTTGGCTTTTTTAAAGAAAAGGCTCATGAGTCTGAAGACCTGGAATCACTTGATTTCAAGGCCCAAGGTCTTGTTATGTTTTAGCATGGAAGCAAATATCATGCTTAAGTTTAGCATATCTTCAATCTAAAATCTACGTGCAAATGTCTAACATGCTATTATTATGTATGTGTTGCATGCGTTTGGTGCAGCTTCTGTAAAAGATTCATCTGACACAACAGCTTTGTGTCATAGTGTTTGGGAGGAAGTGCCTGATTAAAACTGAAGGAAATGTATATTTGGAAAATATCATCATGTTTCTGACCTCTGCGGGCAGGAAGGACAGCTTGTCTTTTGTCTGTGCTCAGGTTCGGATGTTTCTTTAATGTTGGCTCATGTTGTTGACCAACACAATAACAGCTCTCACTGTCAGCTGAAGGAAACCAATTGCTTTCTGTTTTTTCTTTCTTTTTTCCTCCCCCTCCGGCTTTCGATCGGCTGTGCTCGGTCCCAGAATCTGCTCAGAAAGGAAGCATTGTGAAGCTGAACCAATTTCATTAGTGGTAGCCTGAAAGCGTGTTCAGAGGGCTGAAGGATCTCTGCTCGAACACAGGTAGCCTTTCACGCGTTTGGCCTCCGGAGATGCCGCTGAAGGTCAGGTGTGTCTGCAGTGTTTGTACAGTATGTGCATCTGTGTGTTTTATGTTTGACATTCGTCTTGTTTTTTGTTGTCTGCTGCAGGGCTCTTGTAAAAGGCAACATGCAAGTGAATGCATGTGCAGGTTCAAAGAGAGAGATGATGCTGGAGAGGATGGAGAGGGAGGTAATCACAGGCTCGTCACTGATGCTGTGTGTTTGATGTCTGTGCAGATCTGAAGGTGTTGCCTCATGTGGTTGTAGAGATGATCATTTGAAGCTCTCTGACATGTAAAAAAAGACACCCAGGTATTTTACATCACTTAACAGCTCTGATTGCCCCGGCTGTTTTTTTTTCTGTTGTCTGAAAGCTCGTCAAAGAGCTCGACTGCAGACTCACATGGATCTCAAAGTAACTGGGATTTCAATTTTCAGAAAACAGCAGTTGGTTGTTAATTTTTTTTTTAAATGTTGTTTTTGTGTTTGGGTTGGTGACACAAGTTTAAAGACATGTTTGCAGAACTAAAAGGTGACGTCTTCATGTGTCCTTTGTTTGATCGACAGTTCAAAACTCTTCTGATTTACAAGAAAAAGCATCAAATCCCTCAATTTATGAAACTGGAACCAGCGCATTCTTGCATATTAGCTGGTGAATGACACCTCAATAAACAATTTAAATTGAATAATGAAAATAGCTGCTTTTTAATTTGCTGTCCATCAAGTAATTGATTAATCAACTAACCGTTTCAGCAGTTAAAGACCAGAGAAATCATAATATACAATTCATGAGACTAATGGACTCTTTATCAGTGAAATGCAGAAATGGATTGTTCATTATTTGGATCATTTGTAAGTCTGCTGCAAGATAATTAAGCAACAACTTTGCAAATCTGTCCTTTATGAAGCAAAAATATCAGAAAAACAGTGTTTGAGTGTGAAGATTTCCTGCCTTTTTATGTTTGATTTTCATTGTCGATTAAATGTATTTGGATTTCAACTGTTCATTGGATGCAAGTCACTTCTTTCAAGCAGTCTCATAATGCAAATGATTAGTCAAAAGGTTGAAAATGTAACCAACAAATTAATTGAAAAGAAAACAAAGCTGTCTGTGAGGTTGTTCAGAGGATTCACAGGACGAAAACACCGCCTTGCATGACCTCGGCTTGGTTACAGATCAGTGCTCTGGTTCCATGTCAACCTCGAGGTAATGAACCACACCTGATGATGCAACCACACGCACACACATACATAAAACACACAATGATGGACACAATCCAGCTTTAATCCTAACAAATTGCCCTGCGGACCTGGAGAGTCGCCTTCCAAAGCCTTTTATCTGCCTCGCCTGCCCATTCACCTGCACACAGCAGCTTCAGGATTCAGCCTCCGATCTGTACGCCCCCCAACAGACCCCATTATCTTAAGTGAGCGTCGATGGGATGCTGAGAGACACTCTCTTTTTCTTCTTCATGTACAAATGAGCTGTGGGAGCCATTTTCATAGCTGCACTGTGTGCTTATGTGTTCTGACTTTTAACCCAGCTCACTGATGAACGACTGGCCTCAGTAATCTGCTGCAAACACGTATATCTGTGTGTGTGTGTGTTAGTGCTGCAGGGCTTTGATGTCGGAGCTTCTGTTGTCATCCCTCATGTCGTTAGCGGCATCACAGGCCTCCGTTTAGCCGTCAGACGCGCCGACACCACGCTTCCCTTTAAAGAGTGAGAGCTCGCCAACCGGGGACGAGGCATGAAGGAACATAAGAGGCTGTTTATTAAGCAACATCTGGGGATGCTTTCCGGAGGATGATTGAAAGAGAAGCCATCGAAGGTTGTTCTTTAAAGTCAGATTTAACAAGCCGAGGAGAGAATTGTGCTCAAAGCTGATAGAAAGCCTCCATACATCACAGAAACGCTGGTTCTTGTTTCCAAACTAACCTGCTGTTTTTACATCAGTTTCTTCTGAAGAATAGCAGAAGAGGATTTTTGACTTCTGGTTACAGCTCTGCTCTGGACTGTTGGCTCAGATTTTTGCAGGTATCCTTGTCAAGAGGCCACAATAACAGGTTAAACAAAGAATATTTGCTCACATCAACGTGGCTGATCTCATTCACACTTTTGGAGTCTATTTGTGTGTGTTTATGACAAAATGGGCTCCTGGAGACACCTGTTGTAGAGAAAACTACCACAAGGAGTTTTAAGCTTCTTCTCCAAGTTGTTCAATGACACATGGTTAACTCTTGACCCGTGTTAGTGATGACATGTATCATACATGTGCTTGGCTGAAATATCCCAGCATTCAAAACTGATCATGCATATAGTTAAACATGGTTAGTCAGCCCAACCTTGAGTCTGGCTCTCTGGCGCTCGTAGTGGTAAATACTGAGTACTAATGAGTGGGGATGTCAACATGTTGACAGGCGTTGTCGTTGGTTACAAACCGCTTATTAAATCAATTAATCCAAATTGGACAAAAACTTAACTGCCAAATTAAATATTCGCAACAAAGAGTCGGTGGTGTGTGATGTGCATGAGTGAAGGCTGTGGGAGCTGAACCGAGCAGACAGATAAACTAAGGTAACATATCAGAACCGGTCAGTGTGGTTCCTGTGGAGATGAGCAGAGAGATAGAGATCCGACCACAGCCTGGATTCATGTGACTCAGAGCTCACCGGGCGCCACAGGTGGTCCAGATCACGCCAATCAGACACCTGCAGAGCAAACAGGATACAGGTTAGCACCAGATCAAACCCAGAGGAGGACGCCAGAGCTCATCACACCCCTCGGTCCAGTTTAATGGGGCCCTTCATGGGAAAACATAATGTGTGAATTTAGAAAAACAAAAATTAATCCTGAATTTGATGCTGTTACAGCCGGATTGGAGACATGTGAAGATGTCTGCATCCTCCTGGCTTCATCGTCCAGATCTGTCACTCTGACCTTAAAAAATGTTGGATCAACTCACCAACTACCAAACATCCATCTTCCCTACTTTGCTTTATTGCTCACTCAGACTAAATATGTCAACTTTTAAATTTTTTTTTACCATATTTCTTCAATAACCAATCATATTTTCATTTATAACTGAACATTGCATCATGGCTTTAATTTTTAGAGGCGAACAGAAGATTAAACATCTGCTCTGTTAGTCTTCATTTCTTGTCATTGATCAAGTAAAATGCCAACAAATAGCTGCTTTGATCCCTATAAATAAAATGCCTTTTTGTTTTCAATCATCGTAATTTGTGTGCTTTTGTGTTTTGCACTTTTGAACAATAAAACAATACAAGTTAATCATCATCGGCACCTCAGTTACACAAGTTTCACGTGATCACCGGTACAGTTTTTGTTGTGGATTTCACAATGGACCTGAGTTTGGGGTCTACAGTGATGAGTTAAACACAGCTAAGCTTGTTTACACCAAATCATCTTCCTCAGAGGCCTCAGATCGACATGGTTGTGTTGGTGTCAGCTGTCTGAACCATGCAGGATGAATTCA
>JAPZDV010000013.1:2283058-2301242 GCA_029814665.1 Acanthurus lineatus
TAGAGGCGAACAGAAGATTAAACATCTGCTCTGTTAGTCTTCATTTCTTGTCATTGATAAAGTAAAATGCCAACAAATAGCTGCTTTGATTCCTATAAATAAAATGCCTTTTTGTTTTCAATCATCGTAATTTTCTCTGGTCTTGGTGACTGCAGGTCTTTACTCTGCAAAGACTGCTGTTTGCCTGTTGACTGTTGGTTAAAACTTTGCATCCTGAATCCCAGTTTGAGACTCAGATTTCCATTCTCCACCGTGCAGCGGCAGTGCAGCAGTGACTGTAAGTTTACCTCTGCAGAAATGTTTAATCTAGCGTGAGGCTGCCAGCCTGCACACATAGTATCAGTATCAGTATGTGGTCCGTCCTGATGCATCCGTCTCAATCCGTCAGAAAAGGACTCGACCTGAGGCTCGGCAGCGACATGCCAATCAGCGTATCGACCCGTTTGTGTTTTTGTGTCCGCGCTGACATCAGTCTTGGTTGAAATATTCCTGAATGTGTCCTCAGCCTGGGTGCTGTCCGTCTCGCTGAAAGAGACGAGCAGAGTGTGTGAGAGAGAGAGGGAGGGAGTGAGGGTGTGAAAACAGCCGATGGAAGACATCGCAGCCATTTCTCAAACTCAGAGCTGTAGTAGCAGGTGGCCGCACAGCCGACGGCTTCACTTCTTGGCTCTGCAGCTTGTAGCACAAACAGAACTTAGGCTCACTTCACCTTCATTTACAGGCTTCTGTCATAAGTTCTTCAATTGCTGCTTTATGGTTTGTTTGAGGCATTTCAGGTTCCTTCAATGTGTATTTTACTATGCAACCTTTTGTCTTTTCACGGCAAACTATGGCTGTGGCCCAATGATTTCTGCTATCTGTCCGGCTCTTTTCCACAAGTTTTCCTTGTTTTAAGGATTTCAATTTGCACTTTAAACAGAGGGATTTAATGTGCTTAATTTTAAATCGTCAAAGGATTTAGAGTTATAATAAAAAGTATTTAATTTCACCAAGTTTGAAAAAAGACAGCTCGCTTAAAAAGGACGTTGAAATTAGGACTTCCTGTAAAAATCAAGGACAGAGAGGCAAACCGGAAGCTTTACCCTTAAACATCTTTTAAAAATGATAATCTGGAGATGTGAAGTTAGAAAGAAATGACTTTACTAAAACTCTTTAACTGCTCCTCATGAGCTGCAGGTTTTGACAGAAAAGCAGATTGCACGGAATGAAACAGACAATATCTTTGCTTCTGCTGCGTCCATTTTGATTCTTTTCTAACTTTACATCACAAATCTGGAGTGCAATAGTAAAACAGTGATCTAATGTACAGATATGAAGAACATCAAGCTTTTTCTTCGAACTTCCAGCAAGAATCAAAAGATTGCATGCAAACTTAAATTGTTGCAGTGTGTGAAAATGTAAGTATGTTGTCAAACTGTGTGTATAAATATAATTCAGAGTCTGCATGTGTTTCCTTGAGACCGATTGGAGAAGAAATCACACTATATGTTTCCATGAGGAGCTGGAGGAGGAGGACCAACACGTTGCTGTTGATGCCAAACAGAAAGTGTGGAAGCAAACATTTCCTCTGTGCGAACAGTTCTGGACTTGTTTCACACACAACCTAACAAATATGTGAAGAAGTGACAGCGGAAGTGAATTCAATTCACATTTTTCTAGACGGTTGTATCTGGATTTCATCTTATCGAAAAGCAGTTTTTGATAACACTGTGGCAACATCGTAAATCTAATTGAATTTAAAGGCCCCAAAAGACGGCTTTTAATCGAGCCTCCACTCTTTTATTAGTCCATATTAATCTTCTGTTGTGTTGGTCTTGTGCGCTCAGATAAGGACTGCTTACGTTTTCTTTATACAGCTGATCTCAGATCGAAAAGTAAGCGGGCTAATTGTTTGCTCTGTCTGCTGATTCCTGTGTCCCTGTAATGACTGCAGGCGCTCTGTTTACACAGTATGGATTAGTGAACACACACAGGCTGTGTGTCCGATGCATTTGTAAGATATTGTTTTATGCGCCATCGTTCGATTGTAAGACTCTTTTTTTTCCCAGCTTTCTATCGCCTGGCAACAGCACACTCTGCATCGACATACAGCTTTGTCGTGATACTCGAACCCCCTCGAGTCCTTTCATGTCATTCAGGATGATGTTCTTGTGTGTAATCGGCGTTGCATCGATAGAGAGAAGCTGTTGTGCATCAGGTTTATCGAGGTTTTGACCAAATCAGAACTAATAGGATGAGAGAAAATAATCTACTATTTAATTATGACTAATATCAGGGCAGAAAATAATACATGAAGGTTAAACTCACTATTGAATAAGAAAGATCACAGGAAGGGACATCTTATACCACATAATGTAAGGTCTGAGAGTGAATAGTATGTTTATTCTTGATTTATAAGCTGCAACTAATGTTTAAGTCAGAATTGATTTATGTCCAACTGCTTCCTTGATCAATTGATTACTGTAATTGTTGAGCTGGTGAAAAATGCCCAATCAGGTCAAAAGTGACATCCTAAAATGTCCCTTAACCATCAAACCAACATTCTGAGCCTTGAATCCTCCAGTTTACTTTCATTTAAGACAAAGAAAACAGCTTATTCTCAGACTGGTGAACATAGAAGAAATTAGTTTCGCTTTAAAAAACTAAATGAATCAGCCCACAGTTTACTGACTTATTGTTTCAGATCTTTAGTAAATACATTACAGATGCAAACATTTATAAGGCATTGTTTTATTAATGCACAACTTTCATATCTATCAGGCTTCATCAAAACTAATGTTTCAGTTTTAAAACTGCTTTTTAAAAATGAAACGTTCTCCATCCAGACGAGTGTTTTTGGCCCCATTTCAGAAACATTCCCGGTTCAGAATTTAAATGAAAGTCTTAAGCTGCCTCATTAGTTTAAATGCTTAATGTCAGATGTGGATGGTTTTTTCACGCAGCTCTTGAGTAAAACACATGCTTGTGTGTAATTAAGACTTCAGATAAAGTGAAGTTGTCAGGAAGCTTTAAAAGACACCAAAATAGATTGTGCTTCTGTTTTTCCTTCAGGCTTGTTGCTGCTTCTCTTTGCCTGAAATCTTACTTTCTCTCCTGAGAACAGATGTGTGTGTGTGTGTGTATGTGTGTGTGTGTGTGGTAGATATTGCTTGGTGTAATATGATGTTGCATTTGTTTGGTTTTGCCCATAATTAACATGTCAAAGCTCCAGTGAGAAACATCAAGGTGCAAATAGCGGTAAAAGGTGACATGAAATAGTTTGAGGGCAAATCTGGAAACTTGCCGTCGCCTCGTCTCTTCTCCCGCTTCTGGTCTTCTTCTCCGAGAACCTCAGAGCAAGATTTTTGACAAAATACTCGCAATATGACAACGTCTGTCTCCTAGCAACATGCCAGATCTCCCGTCTGCGGTTCAAATTGACTGAGAGGCTGTTGAAAGCGTTCGCTCGCAGCGTTGCCCCGAGTGCGATGGATGTGCAGGTTGAACAGAAGACAGAACGCGTGATGAATGTGTAATCAAACTGTTTTTCACTCTGTTTTTATTTCTCCTTCCTGGAACGTTCACCTGCTGAGCTTTAAAACTCAAGCTGGGTCTTTTTTTAAAATTTTATTTTTTCAGGATTTGTGAAACGGAAATGTTTCAAACAAACAGACACCTAAACACACATTCAAGCACACAAACTTCCATGCACACCCACACACTCCTGCTGCGCTGCTCGCTGAAGTGCGAATGATCTCATACTCAGTCGGCGGAGCAGGGGTCGGGATGCGTTCGCTGCCTGCTGCGTCACTCCGCGCTGGATGGTTTCGGGCAGCTGCAAAAAGATGCACCATGTTAAAACCTGTCTTCTCAGGCGCCGCCTTGCCAGGAATGATTCTTATTTACCACCTTCCTTTCAGACTTCAAAGGCACGAACCTCGACGCCCACCCGAAATCAACAGAGCAGACAAACCTGTGAGAAAATACATTTTGCTGCACAAGCTCTTTTCCATAAAAGTCTGTGATTTTCAAACGTTTCTTTAAAAAGCTCTTTCCTGTGGAGAAACAGAGCCCCGAGGCCCGTCCTTAGCAGGAAATTGTATCTTTCTCTCTCTTCTGGTGAACTTTATTTAACAAGTGAATCGAAGTGTTTCATTTCACAGATATCCTCCATTTAAAGAAATGAGATCGGCTCTGACAAAATGATTTCTGGCATGAGAGGAAAAAGCAAATTATTTCCTACAGTTAAAGTTATGAGTCATCTAAAGACTGCTTTCACCTTTGATATATTTGCAAGAGTGCTTTGTTCTGAACTTCTAGAGAAACATTTTTATTGGGAAAATGGTTAGAAAATGTTGACACCATTGTCCCACAGTTAATAGTTTTTAAATAATCCTCATTTGCATAGTTTCCATGAGCAGCATCGTTGCAGATTAGCTTAATTAAAAGTGTCAGTGTTGTTTGAAGTTTGGGCAGAGCTGCTGTGCTCGCCTTTATCTGAGGTCTCCAGGATCTTTTTTTGGATCTGTAGATGGAGATCAGGCCTGCGGCTGCTGAGAATCACAGCATTCACCTCTTTCATCTGCTTTGAAAATTGCATAGTTTCTCAGCGTAGAGATGCCTTTCATCAAAGAGCGGAGAGGGCCGCTGATTTGTTTTGCTGATGAGAGTTTTTCGGAGTCTGTGTGACCTCGCTGAGGCTTGATGGGAAAGCGTCGGAGCAACAGCGACATGCCGACAGCCTGTCACTCATATGCATACAGGTATAAAAATATAACATAAACATGTTTACTGTAAATTTCTGTTCATTTTTTAAAGCTATAAATAAAATGTTGCAGGCGATACATTAGACTTTTGTCATAGTTTCTGGATACCTTGAATGAATTGGATAAGATGTTTTTAATAGACATGGATTTTGTTCAAAGCATAGCACTTCATTTTTATCACTTTTCTAATTGAAAATGCATTTCTCTCTCAGTCCACAACACCCTTCCCTTTCCAGATCTGGCATCGGTGCATTCAATGTCAGATAGAAGTACTTGCTACTTACTTGAGTTTTATCGATTTAGTCTCTCTTTTGGTGAAGGAAGTTGCTCCTGCGTGATGTCTGTGTTTGAGGACACTCTGACCGGAGAGTAATTCAATCAGCTCTGCCTCTCCTTTCCATTTTCCCCCCGGTGAATGTGTTGTTAAGTCAGGGAAATGTCTTCTGTAGTCAAATATTGGCTTTAGAGGATGAAACCAAGTACCTGGAGAAATGCACTGGATGAACGCCGCCGTCCTCAGCTCGCTGCCGCTCCGGTTGGGCGGCGTCCCAGCGGTGCAGCAGTGAGAGTCACGCACGGGCAGATCTGTGAGGCCGAGCTCATCCAGCAGCCCCCGCCGGCTCTGACGCTCACTGACTCCTCAGGCTGGAAATTGCCATAATGTGTCCTGCAGTGGTCGGTTGCACAGGCCTCTATCAGAGGCTCCATCTGTGCCCAGCCTGCACACACACGCACACACACCACGCATCAACCTGGGTTTTGCATAGAAAGATGCCCTCAAAGTCAACAATATAAAAAAATGCATCGTGTTTTATCAGACAACACGAGAAGTAATGACAAAAGTAAGTGGACAGGGGAACATTAACCTGCATGTGACGGTTCAGCATCTCATTCCTACGCTGTGGAAATGTATCTGCAGCCGCATCAGCCTGCTCTCCTCTGGTTTCCACCACATGTTGGACGCTGTGGCTGCAGGGATTTGCTCCCACTGAGCTACAGAAGCATCAGAGAGGCCAGAGGCTCATGTTTGCCTCACAACCGAGCACTTCTCATGCAACAGTGGCTTGTTGATTAAAGGGGGAATAATCGTAGAAATAATATTTTTAAACTTTGACCGTTTAAACTTAACTTGACTAAACTTAACTTTGACCAAAGAGATTAAATAAAAGTCTTTGGTGCAACATAACAGCTGAGCTGCACCAGCTTAGTCCTTTTTGGAGTCTCTAACTCTTTGTTTCATTGAATATCTGCTTTGCAAAGCCATTTTTTTTGCAATGTGGCATGTTTTGCATTAAAATTTAAGAAAGATTCATGCAGATTTACTTGATTATAAAAAATGTGGAGATGCCTCCATTTGTGGTGACTCCATTCAGATTACTTTATCTTGTTTACAGTATCTCTTTTGCTTTTGTGCTTTTCTTAGCTCCTAACCTGCAATTATATCCCAAAATCCATATCTTTCCCCTAAATTTAGGCAATCCTAACCTGAATCCCAACGCAAAGACATAATCTTCAAAATTCCAACAAACAGATGCACACACACATGCTGTGACCTCATTTGAGGGCAGACTGTTTTCTGTCCCTCTCGCTTGTGCAGTGAACGTTTAACCTTAATGACAAGAGGCCTGCTGTTAAAGTTTATTGATGAGTTCTGGAGTAACTCACACACACACACACACACACACACACACACACACACACACACACACACACCAGACATGGATAGACTGTGGAGCCTCAGAAAACAGCCGGCTCACTCGGTGAAGTTGCTGCGTTGCCCTTTAGTCTCACCAGCTCCTGCAAGACCACCGCAGCTTTTAAATGGAAGAAATATCGAATCCTGTCTTAAGTTTTTTTTTCAGCTATATGCAAATGCATGCTGGGCATCCCGCCCACAGTCAGGGCTCAGAGGAGAACGCATCTGATTTTACATGTTTGTTTGTGCTTTACACATTTATTCTGCAAAATCACACGGCTGAAACGTATCAAGATTAATGGAGTGTTCTGTAACAATCATAGCTTTTCACTGCTGATGAAATGTTTTCCTTGTAAATAAAATAAAAGGATATTAAGATCAATTTCATACTTTAGAGTGCTTAAGTGACAAGCAATTAGCATAAATTCAACATATGCAACAGCTGCATCACAGCCCAGTGCATTTTTCTGTCATTTGAAATGAGCGAGTGTCCTTCGGAGCGTAATGGAATTCATTAGAAATATGATGCCGGAGTCCCACAAATCGCATGGACAGACTCCAAATGGAGCTGTTCGCTTTTATTGTTTCTGCCACATTTGGAAGCGACAGAAAATGTGTTTGTTCCTGTCAGTTTCTTTAGTGGTTTCTGTCTGCTGAAGGAGAGATTGATGAAAATGTTTTTGGGATGGCAGTCTGGAGAAGAGCTGAGCGGCAGGTTTTATTTTTTATGGACTCATATTTGTTATATTCTCACAAAGAAACAGATAATTACTGGCATCAGTCTGGACATTATTTGTACTGCTGCCACTGAGTTTTCACTCATTTTTAATTGTTTTTCTGTTTGGTGGTTGGTTTAAAATATCTCAAATGCCTGCTGTCAGACTTCTGTGAAATCTAGCTTGATTTGTGGAGGCCGATTTGTTATTTTCACCTGACTGAGGCTGCCTCCAAACATCCAACATCTGGACCTGCGACCTTGACCGGCACATCTTCAAGGGTGCTGGGCTGCAGGGGGACGAACTGCAAAGGGAAATAAAACCTAAATAGTTGCCATCGTTTAAATAATATTTAGACTTTAATTCCTGTAAACTGTCTCAGAGTTATTTTTGGAGTCTGAACAGATTTCATTTGGCAGTAACAAGCCTGGAATTAATGTATACACATTCAAATAATAGAAGTAGCACCTTCTGCATATTTGTTAGTTTTTGTGGATAATCTTCTTAACAAAGCTCGGCCTCAAACAGCCCGCTTACTGTAGGGGTGTAAGCACATAAAGTTCATGGGTTTGCAAGTACAGTTTATACAGCACAGGACAGTAAAATGCAGTAATAAACAACCATGTGTATGTCTATTAAAAACACTTTAATTATTAAAAGATATCCGCTTTCGCATCTTCTTTTTTGTAGAAAAGCCAAAGGGAATACAGTTTTGTAAATGAACATAAATAGTTTTTGTAAAACTGACTTTGAGAGCATTTCAATTTAACTGCGCAGTTGTTTTTCAGATATTTACAATAAAGCTTACAGATATACAGATTTAAAACATTATATATTTAACAGAAACTCTCTGTTTTTACATGTTTTTACCAGTTTAAAACACATCCAGAAAAAAGTGATTAAAACAAAGTGACAACAACATACAGGTCAATAAATACATTTCAGTATTCTCAAATTCTGACGTGTCAGTCTCAGTAATCGAGTATCAGCCGACCTCTTGTTGAGTTGCTGTAGTTGTGTTGCCTGAACGCCCCTGTGCACTTCAGGTACCTGCTGTGCACCTGCTCCATGTGAACACACGTCCTTGAGTGAACCTGCGTGCACGTGCGTTATGAGAAGAGTCACAATATTTCCTCGCTGACATTTCACCGGTTCGAACCACCTCAGGGTTTGCAGATTAACAAGCTCCTCCTCCGCCATGCTGCTCACAGCCCAACACCCCCTGCTGCTTTCATGTGCTGTATTATATGGAGCTGGGTGGAGCTGTGTGTGTGTGTGTGTGTGTAGGTACACTGTGTGTATATATGTGTGTGTGTGTTTGTGTACTGCTGGCTGTGGTAGTTATTTTTAACTTCTGTCTGCGAGGACGAGTGCACTTTCTCCTCTGCTGATTGTGTGTGGAGGCCCTGAGGGAGCGATGTGTGTGCGTGTTTCTGTACAGTCGTATCTGTGTGTGTGTGTGTGTGTTTTCTGTTCGGTTACTCCCAGTGGACCACAGGCGTGTTGAGCTGTTGGAGGCCGACGCTCGGCCACCGCGCATCATTACTAAATCATACATCCCTCCCTCCCCTGATGACGCCAAAGAAACACGGCTAAGAGTCACGCTCTTACAAAAATAGACCAGATAGAGGCTAAACCAAAGCTACACCAAAGCTACACCAAAGCTACACCAAAGCTACACCAAAGCTACACCGAAGCTACACCGAAGCTACACCAAAGCTACACCAAAGCTACACCAAAGCTACACCAAAGCTACACCAAAGCTAAACTTGCCTACGAATGGTTCTCGTGATTCGTATCCAGACTGTGAGTCTCAGCTCAATTGAACTTATTCAGGACACTTGTTATAAAACTGCTTCCAGACTGTAAAGGGAGGTATTTTGTTGTGTTTTTGTGGAGGTGTTATTTAAAAAAAAATTAAAAAATGGGTCACAAACTGGGCCTTTTTCCAGGTTGCCAGGTTGCCCTGGTTACAGCTCAGCTGAACCGATAAATCACATTGTTGAATGTGATGGCAGTGGCTCCCTGAAGCTACTCGTCGTTGTTTCAGGACCTCAGAAGTGTTATTGTCTTTAGATTCTGAGAGAAATCAGGCTTATTGTTCATGTTTTTATTGTTACTGCAGAACATCTCCATCTGAGTGACCACAGTGTCCCCAAAAAATCCCCCCAAAATCTCTGGTTGACTTTATAACAAGCAATTTGAATAAGTCAACTTGGATTTTCAGCAGTATTCTTCTTCTATTTTTTTTCGCATTTTTTGGACCAATCAATCGAATCACTGAATCGAGAATAATAATCTGTTGCAGCCCTCCTGCTAAATATCACTCTACTTTTTTCTAATTTTTATCTTGTTTTTCTGTTAAAACTGTCTTTATATTTTGTTTTTTTAAAGTAATTTCAGGGGTTTGGGTTCTGCATAGCACAAAACTTGTGGCTTCCCTGCACAAAATACTGCATCTTTTAAATTGATAATATTTTTTCAATATTTTGGAATATATTTTTGCAGCTTTATTATCGTCCTTGACATGTAGAAAATAAGTGAAAGTGGTAGTGGAAAGGAAAAGTCTGAGGGAAAGAAATTATCCGCTGAAAAGTGTGAAGAATTGATGTGGAGTTGTAGAGGAAGAGCTTTTCAGTCAGAAGGAAAGAGGGAAAGCAGGAGAGGAGAGGGAGCTGCTGGGTGTATGGGAATATTGAGCCACAAAGCATTTATGTCAGATCAAAGCTAATCCTTATGGGAAAAGGATTCAGTAATACCCTGGGCTGTCTCGCCCCCTCAAGGGCAGGTTTCTTTCTCTGCTTCCTGTTCTCGTATTCCTCTATCCTCACTTCTCCATAAAACTGCCCGGATTTTTTCTGCACCTTTGCCCATTTTTGACTCGGCTACGGTGTAGAGAAACTAGGTCAGGCTTGGTTTTTTTGCAGAGCGAGGAGTCAGGAGGAGCGGATGGTTCGGCCTTCGGACCTGACTGGGTAGGGGGGTTTTATGCCCATGGGGCTGGTGGTGCTACAACTAAAGGGCAGAGGGGTGGGGAGTCTGGAGTTAACCAGACTAACAAGACTTTACTTCATTTCTGTGTTTAAGTGCTGAGCTTTTCTTTATTGTCAAGGCAAAGTTTGACCATCTGTCCTCTAAAACGCTGCGTTCTTTGGCCACTTCCTGTAGTTTTACTGCTAACTGGACAGACAACAGTTTCACCTTAATGAGGCTTTTTTTGTTTGGTTTACAATAAGACTGAGTTACATTTTCTATCTCCTAGAGTGGTTCCAGTGTTGGTCTATGATGTGATCCAATTTCACAGTTATTTATTAGCCTGACTCTGTTACCTCCGATCAGCAGGATCATTTCTACACAGTGCACATAACACACATAAGACCAGAGGTTTTATCGGTGCTACAACTGAGCTGGCAGCTCGTTCTGAGTGAAAACTTGCACTAATTGATGCCAAAAACACAAAATTTTACTGACAAAACTGTTTTTTAATGTGGATTGGTCTTGTCTGGCCATAAGTGGAACTACTTAATAAAGTCAGTATCAAGAAGAAAAGTTGTATCAAAAGAAGCAGAAATGGTTGTGAAAGTAAACTGAAGCTCTCAGTCATTTGGAATTTTTAATAAAACTACTTCTTTTCTCAGGAAGAAGTCAGTAAAGTAGGTTGAGACGCCTGAACAGGACGTGTCTGAGGTGCTTTCCAAGCAGGTATCTGGTCAGGGTGAGCTGGAGGAAACTTCAGAGCAGACTGAGAACATGCTGGGGGGGTTACATCCCCAATGTGGCCTATAATCCCCCCTGAGAGAGCGTGAGGATGTGGCCAATCAACAAGGGCATCTCGGCTATCGTTTCTGCTGCAGTGATGTCCAGGACGGAGATATCGATGGATCTTTCTGTGAAAGGTTTTCAAAAGGATTCAGGTTTGAAAAGTTCAGTCCATGTGGGGTTTTATTTGAATAGAAAACTACGTCTCGTTGCAGTTATTTACCACCGCCCAAGGTGCAATGTGATTATCTTCTCTCTTCCAAATGAACTAAACCAAAGGACTCCAGACTGAATAAACTGCTCCGAGCGCACCTCGTACATACCCGCTCTTATCTATCATTTCCACATTAGTGTCCCCTCAGGGCGCCATGAGCAGGTTAATTGCCTGAGATCTTGTTTTTGATAAGAGACCGAGATGCATGGCTTCGTAGGGCAGTCAGTGGTCACCTTTTTCCATATCTATCACCGCTCTCCTCTCCATCTCTCTCTTTCCTCGCTCTAGCTGTCATCCCACAGTCATGCCCTGAGGGACACCGGCTCAGCTGAGATGGAGACAGAGAGGAAGAGAAAGAAGAATTTAGTCCTCTTTCCTCCTCAGCAGTTTTCACACTTGACAATTTGGTTAAAAAATAAAAGAAAAAAAGTCAGCAGGGCCCTGTTCTTGTATTCATTGTTTCCTTGCTGCTGTTTTGACAGGGTTTAATCATCTGTAAAAGTAAACTATCAAAGCTTCTGCATGGATTAACACAGTCGACGTGATTATGCAAGAGGAGTAGGAGGAGGAAGAAATTGTTTATGTAGTCTGTGGCCTGAAGGAGACGGTTAGAGAATTAGCCATACTTAACACGGACACCGAGGCGAGGGGCTTCGTGAACTCACCACTGCTGGAGGCCGATATATGGATGCTTTGTGCTGTTGTTTATGCATTGATGGACGACTCATTTTCTTATTTTTGGGCTTATTTTGTGATGTGAGGTCAGTCATCTGTAAAGTGCCATGTGTACCATTTTCATAGTTTTGGAGGTTGGAATCATTTACAAGTCTTTAAATGACCATTAAAACATGTTTTGGCTTTTTAAACACATGCATGCTTCTAATTTTTTGTTGAATATTTTTCCAAATGCTGACAAAGATGTGAACATTTGTATGTATGAGGTTTTAAACATATAGCATACATACAGCGGTGATACATCTAGAATCCCTTTTTTTATATTTGAAACTCTGACCACTGAAGTGTTCTTTCAAATGAAGTTAAAACAGGCAATTTTCTGTTCTTGTAAATCTGAGTTTTCCACCTGTAGAGCAGGAAACTCAGCTTCAACTAGAAATAACAGTCATGCATGAATAATAACGGTGATTGTTGGATCAGAGAGAAATAATGTAAGTGGAGAAAAGTACGGTATAATGACGGCTTTGGTGATGTTTTTTCGGGGTGAAATCGGTACAGTAAGTCAAAATCAGTGCCACAATAACAAGAGGTAGAAGAAAAACTCGAGGTCATTCAAATACAAACCTGTTACAGGTGTCAAACCTGTTGCGCCCAGTTTCTGAAAGTCTGTTTCTCTGAACCTGAGTAGACATGAGTTTTATTAAAAAGGGTTGAGATTTGCGAGTTGAGGTTTTTTTTTGTCTGACAAAGAAAGCTGCTTCACCACAAAGATACTTATAGCTCCAACCGTGGCTCCTCTTAATGTCTCTTTTTCCTCTTTTCTGTTGCAGATGAGGAAGCATGTTGCCACCAAAGAGCTGTGACGCCACTGTGAAGTCGTGGACGGACGTGAAACATCGAGCATCAAAGCCAGTCGTGCTCTTTTAGCTCCCAGCTGATTAACCTTTCTGCAAGACCTTTTGGATTCACCTTCTCTAAAAATATTGCTGTTTCTGCTGAAAGAAAAAGGATCAGCTAGCCATCTTAGAAGAATGGAGACTCTTTCCCAAGATTCAATTCTGGAGTGTCAGATTTGCTTCAACTACTACAGCCCCCGCCGGCGGCCCAAACTCCTGGACTGCAGACACACATGCTGCTCGGTGTGTTTGACCCAGATGCGCAGCAGCCAGAAGGAGATTCGTTGTCCCTGGTGTCGCGGCGTCACCAAGCTCCCGCCAGGCCTGTCCATCTCCCAGCTCCCAGACGACCCGGACATCATCACTGTCATCGCCATCCCTCACGCCTCCGAGCACACGCCCGTCTTCATCCGCCTCCCAAGCAACGGCTGCTACATGCTACCGCTGCCCGTCGCCAAGGAGCGAGCGCTCGGCCTGCCGGGGGAGCTGGGATGTCGTTTCCTACCGGGCAGCCAGCAGAAGGGGGTCACGGTGGTGACGGTGCCCGAGCAGCAGCCTCTGGGCCTGGGTATGGCCCTGGAGGGGGTTGGGGTGGGGCTGGAGGGAGGCGAGGGTGAGAGGAGGGTCACTGGCCCGGTGGGAGGGGGCGGGAAGGGCTCCACGTGGTCCGGTGTTTGCACGGTGATCCTGGTGGCGTGCGTGCTGCTCTTCCTCCTGGGTATCGTGCTGCACAACATGTCCTGCATCTCCAAACGCTTCACTGTCATCTCCTGTGGCTGAGGGTCGGGGGGAGGTTGCAAGGACTGCTGCGGACCCCCCCCTGGATCCCCCCGTTAGCCCTGCCCCTCCTCAGGGCGGGTCTGAGTAGAGGGGACTAAACTCACATCATGGGCATCTGAGGAAACTACAGAGAAACGTAGAAAGAAAACAGATGAAGAAGAAGAAGAGGGCAGGGAGGAGATCCACACACGGTCTGCCATCGTATCCCATTTCTTTTTATTTGGGAGATTGAAACTAAAATGGAAATACAGACACAAACCTCGACTGTCCTCTTGTCTAACAGCACTCTGCTGACCCCCGAAAATCCCACCCTGTTTCTGTCCTTCCATTTTCCCTGAAAGAACGCTTTGAGAATTACTCCAGAAATGTTTCTAGTCCACTGATTTGTTTCTGGCTAGCTGATATGTTTTTGAACAGCTGATATGTTTTTGGCTGGAGGCTGATTTGACACTCACACTCACAGTGGTTGGATTGCCTGTGTAGTCTGTGGCTTGTAGAGGTTCATCAGTAATCGTCGTGTTGTTTAGCCGAGTGCAGGCTCAGAGCCGTCCACAGCCGGTGCTGCAGTAACAAAGAGTTTCGACTTGGCTGCTCTCCGTTCTCCGATGCCGCGGGAATTAACTGTGCAGATCCACGTCTGGTCCCATCTGAATCATCCGGGAAGCTCAAAACCAACACAGCTTTTCATTCCCGTTTTATTTTTCTCTTTCACACAACCTGTTTCTGTTCAGAACAAACTGTTGCTATGATGGAGCCATTTGGGTGGTAAAAGGATTGTTGTCAAAAAGAAAAAGACAAAACATGGATTGTATTGTTCCTTTATACCAGCCTGCAGTAAAAACACAGCTCGCAGTTAAAGCTTCATCGAGGCCTGAAAAAAGTTCTGAAATGAAAAGATTAATTGATAAATAATGATTCATCATTTTTAGTTTTTATTAAGCAAAAAAAGGACATTTTTTTCAGCCCTTTTTGATGTGAAAATTGTCTTTTTTTAGTTTAATAGGCCTGTTAATATAAATGCAATATTATTATGGGTTTTGTTGGTAAAGGAGCACAATGAATTTGAAGTTGTGGCTTTGTGCTCTCAGCTGAATCGGTCACTTTCATCTTCTTTTTTTTAACTTTTTAATCAAACCATAAATCTTTTTTGCAAGTTGCTGCTCTTTATTGTTTATTGAGGGAACGTTCGTGCAGCCCTCGAATAGGATCCTGGTTGCCAAAAAGCTATGTAAGACAAAGAAATGAGTCAAAATATTGTATTTGGAATCGAGTGAAAGAATAATAATTTAAAGGAAATAGTTCCACATTCTTGAAACACATTTGTTCCAAAAGTTAGATAGATGTGTCATGACTTTGCTTCGCAGGGCTTTGAAGCCAGTATGTGAAGGTTAGCTTAGGCTAGCATTAGCAGGAATGGGGACACAGCTAGCTAAGGTCTCTAAAATCTAAAAGCTTGACACTGTATTAGCACCTCTAAAACCCACCTATCAGCATGCTGTGTCTTCATGCATATTTGTTAAAATCTGTACAAAAAGAGAAATGTCATGTTGTGCAAGGCGCTACATGCTACATGCTACATGCTGCATGAGTCACTCCATTTTAAACAACAACTTCATCTTTACTTTCTTCCGTATGGGTAAAACAAACATGATAAAACATGCAACAGTAATCTGTGAGCTCCTGCAGTTTTTGCAGCTGTGTTTTAGGACAAGTTTCCTGGTTGTAGCTCAGGAAAAGAAACTGCATCGATCTTCTCAAACTCTGCAGAAACAAAACAAAACAATAAGCGCAAAATGAACATAATGAAAAATTGGACACTGAAGGCAACCTTTTTGTTTCTAGATTTGCCTCTTTGTTTCTCTTTTGCACTGCATCCATTTTTATGTTTTCCCACAGATGCTTGGTGTGTTTTCTCTCATTGATTTGTTAACTCTACATCAACTCTTCACCCTGACCTGCAGACCACCTTCCTCTTCCTCCACGGACTCTCCGGCTTTGACCAGGCCCTCACCAGCAGCCCACACTCTTATCGACCCTTTTCATCCTGATACCTTTTCTTAATTTAGAAAAACCAGTGGACATGGGCTCAGCAGTGCGATGGTGTGTGTTTATGTGTGTGAGAAGCGGGTCAGCGGTGGGTCAGGAGTGGGCGGGTGCTGCACATTTCCAGTTAATGACGACCGCATCGATTTATCTGCTCTTGAGTATCTCTGGCATCTGCAGAGATTGGTGTTGCTCCTCGTTTTCACTTTCACATGTTGTCGAGGCAACAATTTGTCTGTTTACTGTATCATTGAAGGAATGGAGTGTACAGTACACACAAACAGGGTAAACTCTTTTGTATAGCGGACTTGTTATGTACAGAATGATTGTAATGTCTCTGAGTTTTTTTCTGATAACTTTTCTTTTGTCGACATGTTTTTTCTCGGTTTGTTACGAGTCTGATTTGTGATCAGGGAACTTGCTGTGTGTTTGTTTTAAAAGAAACAAGTTATTCAGTCCACTTCAGGGCACTCAGAGTTATCATGACACACCGGTGACACAACACAAGGAATTAGAGTTGTGGTATTTTTTTGGTATTGGTAGTATATAAACAATTATATACTGTACAAAAATGTTATCTATAGACACATATATCCACCTCTTCACTCACAAAATAACCCCATAGACTAACTAAGTGCATCTAAACTATGATGATCCAGTTACCGAAGGCTAAAAAATAGACTTTTTCCACATGAATTAGAAACGTTTGTGTGATTTTACCGCCTCAAGTCAGAGTCCAAAATATCTTCTTCACTCGACTGGAAATTTCCTCTAAAATGAGCGGATCATATTTTTTGATTTTCTTCAAACTGTTAGCCTTTTTAAATTTAATTTATTTTGTTTTGGCATCACATTTCTTTCCTCTGTTTTTTACATTGAAGTCGCACTTGAACATTTAAAATCCAAACGGTCGTTTTTGCAGCTCAGTTCTTCCTCTACAGGAATATTTTGCTGTAAAGACGTTCAGGCTACAACACAACAAATATTTGTTTTGCAGATGCAACGAGAGATAAGTTCAGCTCAGTTGGTTCATGTGGGAATCCTGCTGTTGCTACGTGACTGAAAACCCTTTTGAACTGCTGCGTTCTTTAGTTAAAAGTTGGAATATGTTTAGCTTCAAGCTCTCTGGGCTCAAAAACTTGCTGAATTCTCAGTACTGGAAATTGAGGAAGTTTGATAACTGCTGATGAAAATCACAGTTAAAATAGTCCTGTTTCGGGGGAAATCATCCTAAATGTACTTTTAAACCCTTTCATATCCAATCATGATCACTTTCACCTGTCACCAAACAGCCTGTTTACCTGTGAATTGTTTCAAGTTTTCCACAACTTCCGGTTTTTTGTTGCCATGTTGTCAAGTTGATTGAATCATGTTTCTGCACCAAATTCAAAGTCAGCATGAAGCTGATAAAGCAAAAAAATTAAATATATTTTCTTTGTATTGTTTTGAATTGAGTTCATGTCAAAAAGGATCAGCAAGTCATCACATTCTGTTTTTATTTATTTGTGGTTTTCTAGCTTTTTGGGTCAGGGGAAGTGAAATAGAGAAGTATAATCAGACAAAATAAAAATATCTTGAGTTTCTTGCCAGACATTTTTTTATCTGTTCATTATGGGAAGAACATCACACACAGTGTGAGAAGCACAATGTGGCTTCATCTAAAGAACAGAAAACACACTCTCTTACCGGTACAAAAAGTACCCAAAAAGTGTGTTTAGTGTGTTTTAGCCATGCGGATAGTTTCACAAAACCTCTGGCATATCTGCCTCCATCATGAAACACTGGAGCTAAATGGGATTTAATCATTGATGCTTCCAGTGTTTAATTACATTCACAAACAAACAGTCAATAGAAATTTGTCTTTGCAGTAAAAAAACATTGAATTTCTGTGAAAAAAAACATCTGACAGATTTCATTGGAATGAAAAACATTATTGAGTGCGGTTTCTCTGGATTTAAACTAAACATTAAAGAAGCTTCTAAAAAGAGCTGTCACTTTGAATTTTGTCGAAACTCCATTTATATTTAAAGTCTGGACAGATTAAACCAGTGCTGTCCGCACAGCCAGATACCATGCATAGATAAACCTGTCATTAATTTGAGTGACCTTGCAGCTTTTTTTCGGACGTCCTCTGCTCATGTTTGCAGAATTTTTCACTGGACGTTTATCACCGCAGCGCAGAACATGATCAGCTCTGTTTAACAAATATTAGCAAATATTAGCTCGTTAGCTTTGTAGCTTAATCATTACTCTTATTTTAACAACATTTTCACACTTAAACGAATGTTGATTGCGTTAAAAAATGACCTTGCTGAAGCTGAGAATGGACACCACAACAATCTTTAGTATTTCTCATCTTCTTTTCTGTTTTTTGTTTGGTTTGTGGATCTTTAAAGAGGGAAATGTAACACCATGTTCCATAAAATCAGCGTCCACAGCGATTATCTTCACGTCACTGAGTCATTTTTATGATGTAACCAAAACACATAAAAAAAATCATCTGTTAATTGCACTTAAAGCAAGTAAAAAAAAAAAAAGTATTTCCTTTGTTTCAGGGATTTTTTAGAATTTAAAATATGAAAGTTTTCCTGCACAGAACAGCACGAACACACTATGTGATTATTCACACACCAAGTTCACTCCGTTCGTGACAAATGAAC
>JAPZDV010000013.1:2304981-2324024 GCA_029814665.1 Acanthurus lineatus
ATTATCATTTCACTACACCTTCCTTTTTTCCTTTGGCCCCTAAAATCACAGTTTAACGTTATTTGCTGAATGACAGTCACAATTTATTAAATCTGCTGTCAGTCAAACATTTTATCTCCTTTGCAAATGTTGGTTCTCTTTCTGTTTCCACTGGCTGCAGTTTTTTCTCTGGATGGATTACCAGTCTGATCAAATGCTCCTGCACACTGCTGGAATAAAACAGCTGTGAGATAATTCAGTGACACCTACATAACCGCCGCCAACACCAGAAAAACAAAAAACTGGCTAAAGTCTCTGCAAATTTCCATAATGTTTTTCATCTCCTTTAATAAAAATGAATTTATTCAGCCAAGAAAAAGAAGTATTACAGATCTAAAAAAAAGGAGTTTGTATGAAAAACTTAGAGCTTCGTCTGGTGTTTCTTTCTGATAATGCACCACCAGCTCCGGTTCACTTCAGTATTTAGCAGATTTGTCCCCGCCCGAGTGATGATTTGCATGTTTTATTCAAATCAGAAACGCCGGCTTCCTCAGTGCAACTCGATACGCAACGGCAGGTTTGTCACGGGAACTATTTCCTCTCATCACCGTCGAATCATGTGAGCGCTCTCCAGGACGCATCCTGGATTGTTGGCATAAGCTTTGGGGACTGTCATCAGTGCAACATGGCGGCAGATGAGGCTTCTTTTGCTCGTGCTAGAAAAAAAATGATGGTTCCTATTTGTAGGAGGCACCGTTGGGTGACAGTGTGCAATGGAGTGAGTAAAAGCAATATCAATTTTTCAGAGAACACTCCTACAGTATGTCAGACAGCTGAAAAGTTAAATATTTGAAAGGATTAGAGAAGAAAGTTTCACCAGATGGACACAGATGCACAAAATTTCAGGTCAGTCAAGTTCGAGTCTTTTTGTGTGGATAAAAATAAAGTGGAAATACGTCCGAAATACAGTCAGAGGTGTTTTTAATTAATGGCCTCATGTGCTAAACGCACTCTGTTTCTGTGCTGCGTTTAACATGTAACATTTCCACGTTTAAGTGTCTGAAAATGGCTCGTCTTTGCTCCACATTTTAACGAGTTGTCGGCTCATGTCATCCAAAATGTTCCTCACACAGTTTAAACTCTGTCTGCCATTTTCTTCTGGGTAAAAGTGCTTTTGAGTTCGTCTCCTGTCACCAACTTCAGGTGTGACATCGGAGGCTGTTTACCAATAAAACGACTCCCATGACCCTGGCAGCTTTACGACGTCATAAAACCTCGTTTTTTTGTTTTCGCTGTTTTGATGGAGAGACCTCTAGTGGCAGAAATGACTTTTAATCAGCTGAGTGATCAAAGTCAACGCTGGAAAAAGTATTGAAAGTATTATCAACAAAATCTGCTCAGAGTTAACAGAGTAATAAAACCTGATCTACAATCAATAAAAACAGCACACACATATCAGACAAATGGTTGTGATTTGTGCAAAAAGGCTGAAATTTGTCTGAACTGGATGAAGTCAGACCCCAAAACAGAGTAAATATACTATGAGCCTCTTTTTTGCTCCCAGGCTGAAAAAAATCTGAGCCTTTGTAATAAAACAACAAGGAAAAATATCTGTCGTAATGAAAATACAAACCGGAGGATTTCCATGTTTATTTATATTAACTTTCAAACAGAAGAGGAAACATGGTCAAGAGTTTGTGGTGAAAAATGACAAATCACAGTTTAAACCCATGAAATCTGAACTGAATTGACTGCAGAACCAAAAAAAACCTCCCAAAAAACAGGATGCATTGAACGTAACGTGCATCGTTGTTGTTCAGTGACGATCTCAGGTGTGAAAGTGTGTCTCTCCTCTCTTTTAAACTGGTTTAGGAAGATTCCTTCTTTTCTTTGCAAACCTGCCTTTATGACTCTCACCTTTGTTTTCTTTTTGTTCGGGTCAAATTTCTGTCGTCCTGTTTGTCATTTTGACAAAATTAAATGGTGACTGTGGAGGAATCACGTCCCCTCGGGCATCTTTCAGAACCAAAAAGGCCCATTTTTGTTTAAATGTTGACACCATGTTTGAGTTTGCAGAAATGTAACGTGTAATATGGCCTTTGAAACATTTAATGACTCTTTTCAAATGTAAAAATACTTGTTTTGTTGTTGTTTGAATTATAAAATATACTTTTAATGAAGGAAGGAAAAAGGGGAAAACATCAATATAACAGGAGACTTTTAAACTTTTGAAAAATAGCTTGGCTCTCTCTCAGAGGCTGCGGTCGGTCGGTCGGTCGGTCGGTCGGTCGGTCAGTCGGTCGGTCCCACGCCGCGACGATCAAACAGTTGAAATATGACGCCGTCAGAAAACGACCCCCATTTAGGAGACGAGGAGGAAAAATCTATTCTGTTCCTCCAGCGATTGTTCCCTCTGAATGCAGGTGTGAGTAATGACAGGTTAATTAGTCTGTGTGTGTGTGTGTGTGTGTGTGTGTGGGTGTGTGTGTGTGTGTGGCTGCACTTGCATACATGCGACCCTCGCTCTCAGTTTTCAGGCTATGAAGGTCCTCATTTGCATTTTAACAGCGTCCCCCGTGTAGGAGAATCAATCAATCGTCAGCTCATTACATTCTGAGGCTCGTCTCTTTCTGGAGGCCTCGACTGAGAGCTCTTTATGAAACACTTTAGATTTCTGAAAAAAAGTGGCCGTGTCACCGCGTGAAAACAACCACGGAGAGGAAACTAAATATGAAGGACAATTTGGGCTTTGATTTCAAAGCAGTTAGACCTCAATGTCACTTTATTTTGTGGGTCAGAGCGGAAATAATGAGAGTGTTTCCTTTCAAATTGGTTTCAAAATGACGCCCACTCAGGAAAATGAGCAAAACATTTAAACATTAAGGTTATTTCTTTTTTTTTTTAAGTAATGAGGCATCTTAAGATCATCACTTCCAGGATATTTTTAATGAAGTTGGCGACAGAAAATGTGTTTGAACATTTTGACCTGAGACACTCAGACTTTTCAAACATCCAGTCTGGAAACGAAGCCCAACATTTTGAAACTAATCACTTAAATCACTTGATCATTTAGAACTCGTAATGAACGCTGTGACCCCTGACAACATGGCGTCGTGTTTTCAAAGCAACATTTCAGTTTACACGACGAGGCCGAAAGTATGTGGACACACATTCTGTTTTAGATTTAAAGTGATTTAAAAACCAAGAGCAGGTTTAATCTGCAGCATCAGAGGAGAGTTTTCAGTTCTGAGTATAAAATACAGATAATTTACAGGTTATGTAACATATTTCATAATATACTGTCTATGTTTTTTATCAGTAACTGTGTTTACATGCAGGAAGTAACCCAGTTAACGACCATTCTCTGTCATTTTAATGTTATAACTCGGTCCAATGAGCCACCAGGCTGCCGCTCAATGAAAAGAGAAATCTGAACAAACCAAACGAAGTAAAAAGACCGAACGCTGCAGGGATGAAAGAGAGAGAGAGAGAGAGATTTTCAGTCACAGCAGGTGATCTGAATTCTCCCCAACGACCATCAGCTCCATCCTGAAGACCAACTCCACCCCGTTAGAAATCAGGAGCGGGTTAATGAAGGGGATGATGGTGATTATTGTTGGAGAACAGCAGCACAGAGCACTCAGTCTTTACTTGGCTTTAATTAAGTTGGGGGAACTCAGAAGAGGGAGATAAAACTTTAAAATCAAAGCAGCAGAGATATCTGAACTTTTAGTCCCCATGGCTTCTTCTTCTTCCTGTAATGGGACTCAACAGCATCTTTCATTGGACACCCCCCCTCCTCTGAAAGGCTCATTTCTTTTGAACCCCACATCTCCAGTTTGCAATGCAATGCAATGCAAATTAAAAAAAACTAAAACTGATCACAACAACTGATGAGTTCATGAGGTTTTAGTGCACTGAACTGAAACGGTGTTACTCAGTGACGGGCTGGAAAAACGAAACCTCCGCGCCGTCACTTTATATCTGCATGAGCAGATCAAAGTGCTGTCATGCATTTTGAGATAATCCACGCAGCCTACGCACGAGTCAAAACACCCTGATATCTATCTGGTTTTAATTTGCCTTCCTACGCAGGAAGTGACGATCATCACGTCGCCGCTGCTTCTTAATTTCCTCCTTCTGCACGTCCGCCATGGAGGAGGAGGCTCGCGGCCTGATCCGATGGGTGACGTGGACCCCGGTCTCTGCAGACCTTTTGCTCGGACATGTTCTCGCTGTGGCCTTTGCCATGAGCGGGGCAGATGGCCAAACAGATCCTGAATCTCTTCCAATTTTCCTCCGAGAAGACGAACTCGCCCTCGACAGGCTCATCTGGCGTGGAAAAAAACAAAGCAGCGAGAAGTTGAAATGTTGTTTGCGACCGCCGCTAAACTGCACAATGGAATTCACAAGAAAGTTAGAGAGGTGACAGAAAGCTCATCAGGGGACTATAGGAGGAGAAAAATAGGGCTTGTAATTTAAATGGATACACTGGCTCCCATGTGTTCGTCTCGTTTCCTTCGCAGTCGATGCCCAGGAGGTATCCATGGGGTGTAAACAACAGATGGTCGGCTTTATCAACGGCGAGCACTCAGCCCTCGTGCTATTCTTTGAACTTGAGCATTGTTTGCTTCGAGTGAAGCCCAAACTGACTTCCTTCCTCCCTAAACTCAAGGACCCGGAGTGTGTGTGTGTTATATGTGTGTGTGTGTGTACATGCAGTCATTTCCCATCCCCTCCCTTCTGCTTCACTCCTGGAAATCCCTCTCTGACGCCAACAATACCCCGATTCCCTCGTGCAATTACACTTCAAGGACTTAATCACAACGGTTGACACTCGCCGCTTTTCTTTTCTTTTTTTTTTTTTTGCCCCAGGATTCTCCTGGTTTTTACCTCTCTGATTGACTCAGTGCCTCTGACTTAATTACTGATTTAATAGACGTGGTTTTTCTCTTCCCCTCCTCGTCTGTCTCTTCGTGCCCGTCAGTGTCGTCTTATCTTTCGAGACGGGTGTCAAGGATCAGAGGGATGCCCGTTAAGAGAAGGCTTAATTAGGAGTTTAGACAGCCGAGAGCGTCGCTCCGCGTTGGAAGAAGTGGCCCTTTTTTTGTCGGAGAGTTCTGCCAATCTTTGCAGAGATTGTGATGGGAATTGAGACGCGGAGGGAGCGTGTGTTATGTGTTTTCCTGCAGGCTCCTATTTAACCCGTCACTTTAGTTTTTCCACTGAGAAGGCCCGCTTATGTAACATTTAACATTTAACATCCCCGTTCTCCACGAGATGTTCTCCGTTTAAAAAGTGCAGAAAAATAATGTACCAACTTCAATAATTAATCGATCTTTAGTTCCTCATCAAATAAAAATGCAAAACATTTATGGATCCAAGTTTCTCCAAAGGGATCTGCAGCTTTTTTTTTTCTTTAATCTCCAATTACTGGAGACTAAATCCTTGAAGATCCTCAGACGTGACACAGATGTTTCACCAGGTGTGTGGAGTCTTTGAACAGCTGTCAGCGCTCGATGAAAAACAAAAGAGTGAGTGGAAATAATCCACAGAGATCACGAACATTTGTGCAAACTTTCGCTGCGAACCACCTAACAGTTGAGATATTTCAGTGATCGATTGACCGTCACTGTTATCTGCAGACGTCTGCGTTGCCAGCAGAGCATTAAATGCATGAAACTGTGCGTTAACGTGTGAACAACCTCATACACTCACTCACACACTCATCTCTTGGAGTCTTTCCATGAGGCTCTTTGGATCTGCGAAGCCCGGAAGAGCTGAGTGGCTCGTTTCAGTCTGACCTTTTGTGGTGTGAGAGCCAAACCATCGGTGGGCGTCGGTCTTTGTGATGGACGTCCTCGTCCTCCACGGCTTCAGCGTGCGTCTCTGCACACGATAACAAGGCCGGGACACGAACCTGAAAGCAGATCGCAGAGCGCAGACTCGTGCCGTCGTTATTTTAACCCTGATACTCTTTTTTCTTTATTATAATCCTGTGATGTTTGTTCAAAGAACCTATTTCAAAATCCTGCCAAAGAAGAGAAAATAGATTAAAACCAGGATGATGAAAAGTAGAGATATTAGAAAACTGGAACTTGCAGAGGATGATAACATTTTTTTTTTATCAGTATAACATGCAACCATCAGTGAGAACAATTTAGAAAATCTTTCTGCCAAATTCGAGCTGACAAAACTATGTCTCGGCTCTGTTATAAGTTTATGAAATACAGAGAGCACAAATATGAAATAACTGTGAACCCTGAAGGATGATTTGAGTTTATTTTCTGACTAACATCTAATCCAAAGTCTCAGTTTCTGTTAAAAATTCATGGTTTTGTTTCAGCAGCTGCAAAATGTGACCGCGTGTTGTCAGTTAAAACAGGGATGTAGCCGTCACATGTCGCCGCCACACCTCCATCACAACCCCCCCATCCCACAGAACAAGTCCGTCTGTTTACATTCAATTTGATTTAAGTTACTTTAATACATATTGAAGAAAAGGTTTGCAGAAACCCACAATGTGAGTATTTATCCTGACAGCTGGGCTTCGGATGGACTCGACTGTACAAAATGTTCACTTATTTCTTCCTGTCTGTTACCCCCCCCCCCATTCCCCCTTTCAGCCCATCAAATGGCAGGTAACCTCCCCTGACACAAGGCATCCCAGAATGCTTTTCTTTCCTAGCAGTCCACTCAGAATGGCAAACTCTTTTTCTTTTTTTTTTTCACCACTCCACCTACAATCGCTCCCATCTCTGCTCATCCAGCCGGACCTGAATGGCCTCAGACGAGTCCACTCGTCCTCTGCAGTCTCTTCAGCCAGACGTCCCACAGGGAACCACATTTCAGCTGTCTATTTTTTTTTTTATCTCCTTTTTTTTTGGGGTCTGTGTTGATTATCTTTTGATGGAAAGGCACAGTCATCTTGCAGATATCGCTCTAGACTCTTTCTTCCTGCATCTCATCCATTCATCTTGCTTTTCCTGCATTATTTATCGCCTCAAAAAAAAGGCGCCTCGTCCAATTTGATACTCCTCTCCACTGAATTCAGCCAAAAAAAAAAAAAAGCTCACAAACACAGTAAAGACAACATTGATCCTCGCTGGTCCAAGAGGGCGTTTAAATGTATTTTTCTATCAGCAAAAACACTTCAAACTCAATTAGACGGCTTCTTAATTAGATTTGTGGCGCAGATGATTTGGCCTGGGTGGTGACGGGGCTGCAGAGCGAGCTGATGGCGCGTGGCGGGATCAATGCTGCTGGGAGACGACCTTTTGCTGTAGGTGGTAAAATCTCATATTTGCATATTTTTACATCAGGAATTCTGTTCTGGATTTAGTTTCCTCTCTCTCTCTCTCTCTCTCTTTCTTTCTCGCCCACCCACATGCTCTTAACAGCCTGGTGTGTTTTGACGGTTCAAAGAGGCATAAACTGACATTAATTCAGCCGGTGCCAGCGGAGGAGCAAAGCGCTTTGCTCTCTCCATCCCTCTGACGTTTTTGCCGTTTGGCGTTATATTTTCCCGACTGTCCCGTCGTCGGCTTAATTTATTTACCCGCTTATTGATTCAGATGGTTCCCAGCGATGCACGGCCGCGTGCAAATTATGGGACCATAGTGGAGTATTGACTGCCGAAACCTTTATTGTGCCATCATCACACAGGCCTGCAAGCCCATTTCTGCAAGCTGTGCATTTTTTATGCTCACAATCATAAAGGCAGACAAGCAAAAATACACACACACACAAAGCAAACACACACAAAACAGACAAACACCTGCTCATGCTTGATGTGGGAAAGGCGGCTTTTCTCCAGCTTGTCTAATCCATCGGCTGCAGAGGAAAAAACGCCAGGCCAGCCATTTTTACTAAACCTCAGGTCCCTGAGAAGATTTCAACACTGCACACACTCCTGTTTCTGTCACTTAAAAGAAACTGATCTGACCTGCTCCTGATCTTCAAGGCTTGATTTTCTCCACCGACAAAAAACTCATTTAGTCCCGGTGAAGTCAAACTATGCAGACGGCACAGTGTGTGTGTTTTTACAAGCTGAGGTTTTTAATCTGATTTCTGATGACACACCTGTCAAAAAGCACACAACTGTCAAGAATAAAGGCACAATGTGGGAAGGCTGTCAGTCTGCTTTTAGATGATTTCACTCCAAATGTACTTAACAAGCAGGAAGCACACACACACACAAGTGTGGAGATCATGGAAACACAGTGTCAGCACAGGCAGATGTTGCAGATGTTTCATCTCTTTGCATATAAAACAAATTATTTCCACGCATGTAAATCATAAGTAAGTCAATCTTAAAGATCTTTCCCACTTAAAAGTGTCAGTTCATTATGTTTATATCACAGAAAAATGTCAGACCTTGACTATATTGACTTGTATCTATGCAAAGTTTGTCACCAGGCAGGTGTTTTCACATGCCTTTACAGAAGGAAGTGACGTCCGTGCTCACACTTAAATTCTTCAAACTTTCCCTGGGAAACTAACCACTAACTGAGACTCTGATCCGTCTGCTAGTTGATGATTTTGTTGCGCAACAGGCTCATCAACTAAATCAGAGTCTGACTGAGGCTCAAATGTAACTGAATCTCATTAATGCTTCCTGTGCATTAATATTTAGCTCCCTGAGGCTCGCTGCTCTTTCACCAGTCAGCCCGGTGCGAGCGTGTCGAGGGGGATTTTTTAAACTGTCCAAAGTAAAGTGTGTCAAACGTCTCCACCTCTGTTTGTCTCCCTTCGCTCCAACAGGACAGACGTATGAGCTGTTCTTTCCACTGGAATGCAGGAAACGTGCATTTACGAGTTTCCTCCTTTTTTTTTTTTAAGACACGCGAGAACATGAGCCCAAGTTTCAGAGCGCCAAAACAAGCCTGTAATTAGCCTTTGATCTGATGGGTGGACAGGAGAGGACGCAGACCCTGCAAACAGCCTGCAAACAGCCTGCACGCATGCTTTTTTAATGATAAGAGAGAGAAAATCACCAAAATAAACTGGCTTCAAAACATGAACCGAAGCTTAATCTGAACAGGTAGCGACAGAAAGGCTGAACGCTGAGGGCGCTTCCTCATTAGTGACAAAAGTTAGTAATACAAATGGATTTCAGCTGTACCCCCCCTGACAAGATGTGTCATTTATCTTGGAGAATAAAGTCGGGTTCATGCATTTATTTGTGAATATTTTCAGTCTCTTTACATGGAAGCAGCGACTGCATTTGACCCTGTTGGAGGCTCCTCTCCTACCTGTGCTGATGCCATCGATCTGTTTACGCCTCCCCGCCTTAATGAATGCACCGGGGAGGCTGGAGAGGCGGCATGACGGATTAAAGGGGGTCATACTCAACTCAAAACAAATGTGTCTAATCCCGAGAATATGCATCATGCCGCTCTGTGTACACTGCGACCTGACGAGATGCTTTCTCACGATGCGCTGATTTCTGTACGCACGAATCCACTCACATCCCGCCATCAACCCCGAAATCACCAGAGACAGAGACGTGCCTCGACCTTCACTCTCCAGGTCATTTATCCGTTTAAACCGCAAAGGTGCTCTTGAGCAAAATCACTGGGAGTAAAAGACAGTAAGTTCAGTCTGTGTGAGCGTGAATCCCAACAAACTGCTAAGTGCTCCTTTGAAATTGAGGGGGAGGAAACACAACAAAACAGTTTCCAGTCCTTGCAGAGGAGAAAGCACCGGCTCTTTTGTCCTCCCATTTGTCTCCGGAGCTCAGTGAGTCTGGGAGGCGGCGACACAGCAGGGCTGCCCTTTCTCTGCTTCTTGGCGAAAACGTGGAGTCAAAGGTGAGGAGAGATGCTTCGCTTCACTTCTCTCGGTGAAAGAAAAGCACTCTGAGATGGTCAACACGAGGTCATGAGTCTGCCTGCAGGACTGTAGTTACAGTGTGAGAGTCAGATAGAGGGCACAGCCGGTGTGTGTGGGCTGAAAAGTCACAAAGAGGAACCGTACGGAGGATGCAAGATGAAGAAAAAGGTCTTTTGTACTATGAGGATAAAATACATCCATGCAGAAAAGTCTGTTATAGTAAATTTAACCTCCTGAGACGCTGCATACTCATATGAGGACATTACATTTTTGTCTTTCTGCGCCACGTTACTTCATCTTTTAAAACTTTTACCTGTTGTCCCCATATGAGGACATCACTTTTTGCAAAAACTACTTCCTGCACAAAGACAAATTTTAGTTATTATACTTATTAGGTTAAAAATGTAGGTCCTACTAATCCCAAACAGCTAGCAGAAATAAAAAATGCACACCGAACAAAAGCTAAGGAGTTTAAAGCGACCTGCACAGAATCCAGACGTCCAAACCAGCTTGTCAATGCTCAGTCAGGCTTGTTTAGTTGCAGAAATGACATTTAAATGTCAAAACAGCATTTCTTCCCTTAAAACAAACTCACTTAAAACAGGAACATCTTTGAGGCAAGTTCATGCAGCATTTTTCATCCACAAAGGCGACGCAGGTTCTTTAAATAGGACGAGAAACACTTAAAAAGTGCAGCCAGATATGAAGAAAACTAATTTTAAGTTGCTACAATTTTCAAAGAGATAGTAAAAAGACAAAAGGTTGTTTTACACACTCCTAAACATCTTATTCTTTGAGTTACGCTGTCACAAAGTGTCTTGACATCATTTTCTGAACCTGTGTCATAATATCCCAGCCAGAGATTAATGGTATCAGGCAGTGTTCAGCAGATTAACTGGCCGTCAGGTTGCATCAGACAGAGGCAGCTGCTCTTCCTTCGCGTGGCTCGTTCTCTCTGAAGTGTGTCGATGAGTGATGAACGCTGGCGGCTCGCGGCTCCTGTGATGCATCGAGTTTTCGGCTGAGCTTCCTCACAACTAATCCCGGACCGATCATGACAGGAGCTGCTCTCCATCCCCGTCTCTCTTCAGCGAGGTAGCCTGAGGCCTCCTGCTGCGTGGCTGACCCCCCCCACCTGACGATGTGGATGTCAGAGCCTGTCAGCACCGACCTCTGCTGCTCTGTGACACATTCCTTCCCCTTTAAAAACCTTTTGGAAACCTCCTGTAGTTGTTTCTGAAAAACCATCTTCATAATGTTCAGATTGTCTCTCACGTCATAGAAATGATACATGAACATAAAAAGTAAACTGATTCTTCATTTGTGGTCCAGATGTGTGAAACAGATGTTTGACAAGACAAAACAATGGACTTTTATCAAAATGCCAGACATTCAGGAATCTGAGGAAGTTGTTTTCACTAATTTGACAGACAGATGTAAAGACATTTCCAACATCTGGACTGATTATGACACGAGTGTTCAGTAAGAGCAGGAGTGTCTGATCTCGTCTGCATCGAAGGCGAGAAAAGGGACAATAACTCACTGACAAGGACTTTCTGGTGTTTTCCTCAAGTTTCTTTCCTTTTTCTCTTGTTCTTCCACCTTTTTAAGATGAAAAGTGCTTATTAGTTTTTTTTAAATATGTTAAAAAACATGAAAACACTCATCAGAAATAATAATAATCAACTGTTACTCTCTCACTGGAAAAAGTTCAGAATATCTGATTATATTTCCTTTATTTCGTAACTGTAACTGCTGGACGCCAGATGTGCCCCGCAGGTCTCCAGCTCCCACATCACACGTCATGTTAGGTGCATTCTGATTGGTTCCCAAACATATGATGTCATAAATCCTGCGGGTGCATTCAAGCTTGAGAGTGAAATTTAAGGAGAAACTTCTCCTTCAGCAGATTCATGTGCAAACAGCTTTCCAGCGTCAAACACTGAAGGTCGAACATTAAAGAGGAGAACAATCTACGTTTTTTATTGGAAGGAAACGTGAAACATTTTCCACTCATGTTGACTTATCACCTCTGAAAATAAGTCATCAACCCTGACTTTACATTTGACCTGCCATCTATGTGAAGTGTCTTGAACGACCCACTGTTGTGATTTAACGCCATATAAATGAAACTGACTTGACTGATGGTGTAAATTCTGTGCTCAGCCGAGCAAAGAGAGTTTAAACTCGCTCTTTTTCATTTCCCATGCAGAAAACGTGAGGCGACAGGCAGCTGAAACACTTTGAAAAATTACAATGGTAAAATAAATCTGTTATTTAGGTTAAAAAAAGTCAACGCAGCACAATGAAAGAGTTCTGCTTTTACTGCTGCGATGGAGTCTTTGAACGCCACACACTGCTGGAGGTCACGGGTACTACAGCTTCCATCCAGCCGCCTGAACAAATGTTGGCACTGTGCGTTCCTGCAAACCAGAGATACTTCCAATGCCAACATGTTTTTGGAAACTGGGTTGACAGCATGAGAGACGTTCGCCAAACCAAAACTGACTGACTGAATATTTTCCCAGCTGTGTTTCTATGACGAATAACGTCGAGTTTATCATTTGATGCAAATATTTTTTGAAAAAATGAAAGAAATCTGCTTCTTCATTCACTCTGATACTCTTCTGTGTTTTAGTGGACGCCCTCAGAAGTGCACTGAGTGCCTGCAAGTCTGCAAGAACATCACAAAAATGAACATGATGTGTCGGCACAGCTGGGGTTTTCATGTGTGCGTGACTGCACCGAAGTTGCGTGTCCTCTGTTGTGTCTCCAGCGAAGCAGCGGGCGGCTTCAGCCTCCAGGGTCGGACAGTCGTGCAGTGGAGGGCTGAGAGTCTGCAGGAGTCAATCTGAAGACTCCATCTGCTAATTGATCTGATCAACACACCCTCAAGTAGAAATCACCTTCAGAGACACAAACCTGCTGAGGTGGCTGCTGGGAATAAAAACCTGCAGACTGTTGAGCCACACACACGATCATACACGATCCCAGGCGGTTTGATTGATCCAAAGCAGGTTATTAAGACAAAAATGAAAAGAACTCTTTACATTTCATTGTAATTTTTGATAGATGATTCGAGGGTTTCCACACATCTGCGTCTGGAGAGTTAGAAAAGACATGAATCTGTTTATTTTTTGCATTTCTTTGGTGAAACATGTTTTGTTTTTAACGCCTCAGGAGCATAAAATCAGCACAAAGGACAAAATGTTTTGTGAACTAAAAGTAAAAAGGTTGGGAATCACTGCTTTAAACGAGAGTTTCTGTAAAGACTGAATGAATTTAAAAAACTGAATTTGTATCACTAAAAATGTTTTTATAGGGCCTTAATGAATTCCTGGTTTCAAAATAAAAGTCTTACTGAAGTATCAAATGGTTTGAGGATGAAAGCTGCAGAAGGGAGCTGGAAGACAACAGAGAAAAAACTATTTTTTTTAAAAAAGAATCAAACAAAATTCAACAAAGACATACAAACAGGTGGGGTTTAACCCCCGTAGACACATGATACGATCTGGAAGGAGTCACATCCCCATGAACTCGCTGTGGTTTGACACTATAAAGAGGTTCAAACAGTCCTGCTGGGGTTTATGGGACGGGCAGCTCATTGCAAACACCATCACAAGCTGCTGTGGCCGACGTCTCAGTCCGGCTCTGCTCTGACAAACGCTTCCTAACCAACCTGCTCTAAACTCTGTCATCACTCTCCCTCCCAGCACCCCCTGCTGTTTTTTCTGTTTGCAGAACGTGACATTAATCGTGAGGGTCCCTGATCTTAATTCTCTGTGTGGCGAATCTGAATTCATCTGATGCTCTTTGTGTTATCACGCTTCACTTCTCTCCCTCTCAGCGCTGAGGCTCCTCTCTGGAAACCAACCCGACAAACTGGATGAGAGAGGAAGCAGCACGATCGGAAGACCAGTGGGGGGGGGGGGATTGTTTCTAATTTAGCCTCCTCTTTCTAAATCTTTTGCCTTTTGACAGCTGTACCCTCACCTCCCCCCTTCCCTCATATATCCACATATGTCTATCCATACAGACTCAAAGACAAAGGTGCGTGTCGGTGCCATTATTAATAAAAATGTGCAAAGCATGCAGGACTGAGACAAACCACACAGGATCATAAAAAACTCTGAAGTGCAGACTAAAAAAATGTCTTCCCTCTCCTTGAATAATTGAACTTGGTATAAGACAGAGAGCAGAACATGGACTTGTGTTCCTGTCATGTCGCTGTCATCTTTACCTGGAGAGCACTTTCCATCTCTGCTCCGTCTCTCATACACTTCCTCTGTCTGAGGATGCTTCAGCACTGTATCTCATATGTTATTCTGGAAGCAGGAGGAATGAGTGATGCTCCGATGCTTCCTTTAATATTTGGCTCTTCTGTTCTCATGCGACTCCAGGAAAAAAGCCGTAACGCCAGAATGGTACAGACCGAAAGAGATTGATGATTAGTTTTTTTAAATTAAGTGCAAATTTGCATCCCATTTTTTGTTATTGTAACAATCTCAGTTGTCAAAGTCAGTCTGAAACACCAAAAAAATACATATAAACCACTAATTTCCATGGAAATGGAGTGACTGTGAACACTTTTGCAATGTTTTGTTGCAGATATTTAATCTTTAAATTTAAATCTGGGTTGTAATATCTATAAAAGAATCCAGGTTTTCAGTTTGTTTTTTATTTGATTGCAAAAAACCTGCGAGTAATGATCACTGAGAAACCAAGATTTATGAAAAAAAGGATCCATAGAAAGAAAAAAGGAAATAAATAAAGAGACGGTCTGTTTGAAAGTGAAACTGTGCACCAGCCTCGGCAGACAACTTCCTGTAAAGCTCTGTGAGACGCTGATGATGCTCGGCTCTCTGTTCCTGCAGCAAAGACCCTGACAGCAAAGGCTCATGTTCTGCCGCAGCTTAACGAGATAAAGCGGAAATAACCCATCAGTGCACTCCTGAGCCGGGCTGAGAGGAGGATGAGGAGGGAAAGACAAAGAAGGAGAGGAGACAGGGGGTGAAAGACATGGAGGTTTGTCGTGTTGGACTGAAGGAGGAAAGACTGGGAAGGACAGAAAAGTGCAGCGAGGACGATAGAGAGATGATAAGAAAGAACATCAGGGTGAGAAAAGCCTGCAGCCGTCTGGGTCTGTATATACGTTTCGCTCTCTAACTCCACATGTCAAATGGTTTGGACCTGCTCTTCTCTCTTCTGGGGCCTTGAGTCTGCCTTTCTTTCCGCCCCTCAATTTCCAGCAGAGCAAAGTGTGTTTTTCCACTTCGCATTAGGGGATGATTCACTGGGTCTGCTGCGGTTTACCCTCTGCAGGATTAGAGCTGGAAGGCTTCTTATTATCTTCTGCAGTTTGAGCAGTGGAGCTTAAGACAAATTACCCCCTCAGTGCCTTTCGGATGGCGCTGCTCCGGCCCGGAAATGGCCCTGGGAGAGGCTGGCAACGGGGCAAAGAGGAAGGAGGAGGAGGAGGAAGAGTTTGCGATGGGGCGTTTGTGTGAGTCTGAGGGCTTGGAGGGGTTGTTAGGATTTAATTTAGGCAGCAGAGTGGGGCGAAGTGAGGAAGGGCACTGAGGAGGAAAGAGACTGGAGGACAAGAGCTCTATACGCTGACAAACGCCGCTGACAAGAGATTTATGGAGAGAAGTGTTGGGAATAAGGTCACAGCGAGTATAGATCCTCATCTTTGAGCAGGAGTTTGGAAAGAGAATAACATAAAACCTCAGGCCTGTCCTGCAAAAACAGAAGTTTAAATTTGAAGAAACTTTAAATAGACAACCTTATTGATTTTATATTTTTAAGAACTGAAACCCTTGAGGTTTATTAACTTTTTTTAAAAGATCTTCTGGGCATTTTGTGTTTATTTTCCAGCCATTTTTAGGGTCAAAAGGCTAAGAGAAACTGTTTAAAGGTTAAAAAATGTTTAAAATAGTGTGAAGGAAAATGATGCGATGCAAGATGAACAACCTTAAGGATCTGCGGAGTCTTTGTGGACGGCTGAATGTTAAAACCAAGAGAGAATAATTAGAGAAAAATCCCCGGTGTGTAATTGAAGTGTTCTGCTCAGCATGCAGAGGATACGAATGCATTTGTGGGCAAATACGAATCCTGGAAATATTAAAGGCTCAACCTCCGTGCAATTTCACCGCTGAATGCCGCCCAGCAGGTGAGGAAGAGCTTCTGATATCACAGTTTTTCCTTCGCTGTTTATTTTGATAATGAAATATCAAAAATAGTCTCTTCTTATTCTTTTCATTCTCTTCACCTTTTTTTTATCTTTTCACCTTTCCAATTCTTTTCCCTCTCTGTCGCCTCTCCCGCTCTCCGCTGGAATCACTTTGATTGACGTAAGCAATTAAGTCGAGCCTCTTGTTTGTAATTAATCGAGTCCCACTGGCAAACGTTTCATTCGCCCATGTAAATGTTACAGTGAAAAGCAATCAGACGGAACGATTTTTTCGCCAGGCGCCGCCGCCGCCGCTCGAGGCTCAGGTACGGCAGGCGGCGTGGCAGATGAGCTTTTAATCAATAGTTAGCATTATCACTGCAAAACAATATAAGTCGAGCAAATTGAGCACTGTGAGGGGAAACCGTGATGAAACGTGAACCAACTGCAATGAGGCTGCGGAGGACAATTGAGCATGTGATTGCAAAATTAAGTAGCTCCTTAATCTTTTGAAGGATTTATATTTTTGTCATGCTCCGGGGGGGATTGTATAATGCTCCTCACTGCCAAAAAGGCCTGTTTATTATTATTATTCCAGACCCAAACCCTGAACATTTGCCACCAAGATGTTCACAAAGCATCAGTTCTTCTCTTGAATCTGTTTTGTGGATAAAAACAACAACTTTCTTAACTGGAGGTGGTTTGAGGACAGAAGAGGGTGACGTTATCTTTTCCTTTTTTATTACCAAGAATACAAAAAATATCTACATTCATGTACCACTTAGCTTGCTGTAGCATGACAGACCACACACAGTAGATTTTCAAGTAAACTTCATCCAATCGATTTATCAAAATGTCCCATCACTTCCCTCTCAGTTTGTAAAATCCTTTTTTTTTTTTTTAATAATCTTTTGGTGTTTGTTTTTCTGTCCGTTTTTTTTTACCCCAACAAAATGTCTTTTTTGTTCTTTTTACATTTGGCACTTAATGCAGATTAACGACGTCTGTAAAGTCCACAGGATTGCAGGATTGAGCCGCCTTTGTGTGGCGGCAGAAAAGCAACACAGCGCCTCCACCAGGACAAACAGGCCTCTTTCCCATCGGACTCTGGTCGGCACGGCGGTGGATCCGAAGGTGAATGGCGGCTCGGTCGTGTGCTCGTCCGGGTTTGACGGAGACTACGACGGTGATGTTCGGAGCTTTAAACTGTGCTGCACATCTCAAAGTGACATTTGACCGTCTAATATGTCCGTTCCCATCGAAAGCTTTTCAAAAATGGCTTCCATCTAATCCTCAAACGTATAACCGCTTTGTGTTTTTTTGGACAAAACAGAATTACAACACAAAAAGCTCGAAAATGATTTAAAAAAAAAAAACAATAATACAATGAACATATCAACTTGGGAAACCCACACGGGATTACACACAACCATCTCCTGTGCATGTCATGTGACATGTAAAGAGATACGTGAAAAACTTCTGATCACACGGACTGAAAAACAGGGCAGTTACATCATGTATGTTACAACATATGTTTCCTCACATACGGGCAGTTTTAAGTACAGTGTTGGTTGAAAGACCCAAATAAGTTAGCAAAAAAAAAAATTTATATAAATACAGCACATGAAACGAAGAAATAAATTAAACCTGCCACGGATGACACGGAAAGGACACGCCTCCAAACGCAGAATCGACCCCCTCGCTCGTTCGTTTTCCCTCAGTGTCGTGGTTCAAAAGCACAAACTCCAAACGGCGGATCTGCATTTCAGAGTTTGTCTCCTGCGTCGCTGTGAGTCTGAAAGTTCCTCCCTCTCTCTCTCTCTCTGTTTTTTTTTTTCATCTCTGGCATAAATCGCTCGGCGCTTTCAACCAAAGGGGCTCCGCCTGTGGCTGGGTCAGGCGGGGGAGTTAACATGTGCTTTGAAGCCATCCCTTGTGAGGCTGCCGATCCGGCTCGTCTCTGGGAGAGATTTAAAAGCAGCTCACACTGCTGCTGCTGCGGCGGTGGTGGCGGCGGCGGCTGCAGGCGTCTCAGGCCTTTAAGGTTGTGGAGAATCGAGGCTTCAGCAGGAACTTCAGTGCTAACAGTCATGGATGCGAGCGCCATTGCATCCGTTTGTTGTGTCTTCCTCGCACACTTTTTGTCTTTTGTGTCACTTCTCTGGTGTTTTTGTGTCTCTCTTTTTTTTTCTCTTTTTGTCATTGAAACGTATCTCAGGTCAAAAAGGCAAAAGGGGGAGGGGGGGGCAGCTGTTCTACCACATGGGTGGACTGTTCGAGTCCAGCACGCCGTACATCTCGGCGAGTTTTTTAAAGCGAGGTCCCCAGTCGTTCAGATAGTCGTACTCGTGGTCCGTGTTGGACGTCCCCGACTGAAGCGAGCTGAGCGACTCTGCCACTGACCCCTCCCCCTCATAGGCGTAGGTCTGCAGGGAGTCGTAGGGCGGGGCGCACGGGTCCATGTCAGCCTCCAGGAGCTTCGCCAGCACGTATCCGTGGACGTTGCTGTCCCCGCCGCCGCCCATGACGCACGCCTGAGGGACGTAACGCGACAGGCTCTCGATCTCCGGCAGCATGTCCTGTCTCATTTTGCCCAGGTGGTGGTGCGCCTCACGCGGGTTCCACATGGCGGCGATGTCGAAGGCCTCCGTGTCCTCCTCGCCGCCACCTTCGTCGTCATAGCGCACGATGTTCTCGTGGACGTTCTCCTCCTCGTCGCACAGGTAGGGTTTCTTGCGGTGGGTGCGGAGGGAAAGCATGAGCAGAATCATCACTGGTCAAAGGAAAAGACGAGAAACAGTCAGCAAAAAAAGACAAGAAAACCTTTTTCCATGAGGAGCAACACATGCAGGGAGGAAGCAGAAATCTTCTGTTTTTCTAGTGGAGTCTTAATTAATTATTCAAGTATTTTGATACTGTTTTTTAAAATTAACTGAAAAATAATTACCGTAATTTCCGGACTATAAGCCGCTACTTTTTTCTCACGCTTTGAACCCTGCAGCTTAAACAATGATGCAGCTAATTTATGGATGAAAATAAACGAGAAAGTGTGTGACGA
>JAPZDV010000013.1:2340277-2372366 GCA_029814665.1 Acanthurus lineatus
GCAGGGCTGTTATGTAGTTTGCTATTGTTCTGCAGGCTGCATCTTTGTTGTAAATGCTTTTCTCAGAAACAAACACCTCAGACACACACACACAAACACACACACACACAGCGTCTGCCTCTTATCTGTCTGCCTCCATCTCCCACCGCTCACCTATTTTAGACATCTCGGGCACGGATGCTTGGTAGGGTCCATCCAGGAACCTCGGCTCGTTGTCGTTGATGTCCTGGATCTTTACGATAAACTCGGACTCGGGCTCCAGGGGTCTGTCTGTGAGGCGGTTGCGGGCCTGAGCACGGAGGACATACTGGGCCTTCACCTCCCTGTCCAGCCTCTGGATGGCGTGGATGTCCCCCGTGCTGTCGTCGATGGTGAAGGTGGTGCCGGCGCCCTCGCCTGTCAGGATGTACTTTATAGATCCGTCGCCTTTGTCCATGTCTGAGTGGAGCTGTGGAGATGTTAACAGTTTGTAAAACAGCCAAAAAAAAGGTTTTATCCTGGAGAAAAGATCTATTATTCTGTAATTTTTCTGGAGAAATATCGAGAGGTTTGATTGGCTGCTTCCGGACGAGCCCAAACAACCTGACACACCTGGACACTGTTTGTCTGAACAGATGAGGTGTAACAGCTTCCTTTGGTAGCAGCCTGGTCACTGTGAGAACGCTGCATTTCTCTGTTTAACATCATTGTAAGATTGATATTTTTGAACCGGGGGGGCGGAGGTACTCCAGATCCCCATGAGGTGTGTGTGGTTACATGCAAACCTTAACACCGCAGCTGTGAGCAGACGGCTAATCACAGCTTAAAGCAGGACTGTTGTCACGGGTCCTGCGGTGCAATCAGGAGCCTTTTCTGGCCTTTAAGTGCAAATGTTAACCTTTGATGTGCAATCACTTCTTGCTTTGTGCGATCCCTGCGTATGATGAGCACTTCCACGGCTTTGGCAGAGTGAAATTAAGTGCCCTTATTGACGCCTGTCTCCTATATAATCAACACACAGCAAGCGCACGACACACCACTGACAATAATCACCTCCTCTGGCTGTAAACACACGCTGCTTTCCTTCCGTTTGCAGGGGCCACATAATAAAAATGACCATGCTGAGGTTGTTGAAATGCTGAAAGTTTGCAGTTATTCAGGTGAATAACTGTCAGTCTGCACAATATCACGATATCTCCAAACCGTGGCTCTACAAGCAGCAGACAATGCAGCTTCTGCTATCTCCTCGGACAACATGCCTACCTGAACTCCTTCCTGCAAAGCGCCGTGCAGCCTCACTCGGCCCCGGAATATATTTTTTAATCAACACCCCATTGTGCGCTTCAGTCCCATGTCTCATGGTAATACATCTCAGGCCCGTGACTTCCCTTCACCTTATCCGCCTTCTCCTGCACTGATCCTTCCTTTCCACCCAAGCCTATGAAAAGAGGGAGTTTGACTCTTAGGCTATCAATTACTTGCTAGGTCTCAGCCCCGGCCCCAAAGCCCGAGCCTCTGCCGTCCCTGTGGCTCTGAATGTTAAGCTGAGAGGAATAATAAAAAAAAAAAAACCCTTGGGAAGGTTGGGGGCTACAGAACATGCTTCTCCTGCTCTGTCATATCCCACAATGCCTTCCTGCCCTGAGTGGCTCTCTGGGAAGAGGCCTGGCCTGTCAGGATCACTTATGTCATCTGAGTCCAAAGAAATTAAGCGGGTGGCTTTTAAAGAATCAGTGAAGAAATGCTAAATGGAAGAGAAGAAGAGGTAAGCTGGACGTGAACATGCCGCAGTGACTGATGGGAATATTTCCTTCCCGCTTCGTCCCGCAGCACCGGTGGCTCTCTCTCAGGACTTGTTACTCTTCTATCTGGTTAAAGCATGTGACATGTTGAAATCCATCAATTTCCTTGGTGTTACGGAGCAAAAAAGCGAAAAGGAAATTATTCCAGAACGCTAATTAGGCCGATTTGCATCATTCCCAAAGGGAATTTTTCCGAGGATGAGCTGTTATTATACTGCAGTACTTAAATGGCATTGGAAAAATGAATGATTGGGAATCAGAGGTTTTATATCAAGAGTTTGGGAATGAAAGTGGGTTATATTAATGTCCAACTACACAGGCTCTGCAGGAGTTTAGCTTTATTCAACTAGTGCCACTTAAATTTGCAATCAGGTGAACAATAAGCAAACAAACCAAAGAAACAGTGCAGGTCTGAATTCAAAAATCCCAAATGTGTCAAACGGGCCTGTTTGTAACCTTCTGTGTGGTCACTGCTGATTCAGAGACGTTAAAACCAAAGGCATCCTTCCATCTGAGTCACAGGCTCCACTCACCTCTGCTCATTAGGGGTTACATAAAGAGGTCGGTGTTTCCCTGATCAGTTGGTTGTGTGTCTTCAGAGAGTCGACACCATCAGTTGACTGTCCGTATTTCTGTGTTTGTGTGTGTTTCTGTGTGTGTGTGTCTGTTCTTTGTTGTAAACTCTGTAGGATTTCTCTCTCAGCTCAGCCTCCATCATCATGTCGTGGCCCCTCTCTTTTGTCTCCAGGCGACTGCCGACTTTACTTTTGTTTTCGTTTGTTTTTTTGGGTCCAAATTTTTTTGCTTCTTGATCATTCTGATAGATTTAATGGGTGGCTGCAGGGAGTTTTATTCCTAAAACCATCTCTCAGAGCCTAAGGGACACATTTTCACCATGAAATCTTCACTTTTTGCTTCAAATGTCAAAATAATACAAAGCGGCATTCGTTTCTATGACAGAATCGTCTTTAGCTGAGCTTACAGATGCTGAATTTCAATGTGTGTTTACCAGGAAAATTTTATAGTTTAGCTGACTCACAAAGAGAGGCTAATTACATTTATCATCCTCATAATTTTATGCAGAACAATTAGCCACAAAGATGTCAAAGTGACAGAATATTTTTTGTTTTTATTTTACGGTCCTCTTTGCAAAGATGTTCTGGCTCAAACGCTGTACGTACAACTCAGAAAGCTTCACCACAAAACTCTTCTTCTTCTTCTTCTTTTTTTCAAAGTGATGCAACAGCAATTTTTTATCCCAGTTTGCAAGATTGTTGTGTCTCTCTGCTGATAATGACTGGCCTTACAACTATTGATCAAATGTTCAATTCACTTTAGCCACCGAGCAATCAAAGTGCTCCTTTGTGAGCATCCCTGGCCTCCTTTCAGAGCATGTTGGTTGTGTTGCAAACGTGCCATCCACTTCTGTCGAAAGGGCCTGGCTGAGTGAAGCCTCGGTTCGATGCAATTAACTCAATCACTGCTGTCTGGCTCTAGTTCAAAAATGGGGAGAAGAAAGGCTGTCAGTATGGACGGGGTGCATCCAGAGATTAAATTGGGGTTTCTTTTTTGTTGTAGTTGTTGTTGTTGCTTATGCCGACCCGTGACTGTCTTTTTTTTTTTATTATTTTTGCATTCATGCAATCAGCTCTGGCAGAACAGCAGGTAACCTCGGGGCTGCTGAACTCCTCTGCATTGTTTCAAAGTGGGGGTCGAAGTGTCTCTGCAGCTCCTACGCCGAGGCACCTCACACATCAGGTGCCTCGGTGTAGGTGTTGCAAACAGTGAGGCACCTCACACATCAGGTACACCGGGCAGAAAGGTCACGCAGAGAAGCTGCTCCCATATCTCACCAAGAACCTGTGCATCGCTGCATTTCCTCAGGTCATACCTTCATGTGTGTGCGTGTTCGTGCGTGTGCGTGCAGTGTAGCATGTAGTCGGCACTGACCTTTCCGATATATAGCGGTTCAAGTCCGGTGTACTCCTCCAGGACAAAGAACTGGTTCCACACCCAGCCTCTCTTCACCCTCTGGAGAAGAGCTGAGCTGCCTGCATTTTCCTCCCCTGCAGGCTTACCCAGAAGGCTGTGAGGCAGAAGGGTCAAAATGGCGAGGACCACCGGCAGCAAGGTGCTGGTAACCGCTGGAAGATGCAATCGGTCTCCCATCGTTAAGCACAAATTATCTGAAAAGACTTTCCCTCTTTCTTTCGGAGTGCAGGTTTTTTCTTTTTTTGCAGGTTTCTCTTCTTTCTCGCTCCTGTAAGAGATAAAAAGGAGGCGGATGAGTCTCAGGTTTACGTCCTTTTGGACACCATTATCCTTTTGTTGTACACTGAGCCTCAATCTGTGTTGCACTGTGAGAGACCTGCAGATGACACACATTCAGGCTTTTTCTCCCGCTTCAAGATTAGCTCTCAACTACTGAGTTTTTGTTGAGTTATAATGAGCTGTGTGCGCTTTGTCACAGCTGAATGAGGAGGTACTTCTTATGCTGCAGATGAGTCGAGGAGGTGATACAAGAAGAAAAAGGAGATGAGGGAAATAGGTACGAAACAAAACATCCATGTAATGCTGCCACTCACCATTACACAACCACCAGAGATTTATTATACAGAGACGAGGGGATGTAAAGAGTGTACTAAACTGCCACTGCTTGGTGAGGAGATTAGCTTAGCATGAAACATGTGGGGGCAGTTTTTGTTTTCACTGAGAGTTTGGTGCTTTTCTACTTTTAGTGAACAATAGCTGAGAATAGTGACATGTTGTTGTTAGGCAGGAAACAACAATAGAAGCTTATGAAGCGGATATATGTTGTTTTGAAGACAGAGTTTCAGCACGATTTCAACATTCAACTGAAAAAAAAGCATTTTTGCATCCCTGTTTGTGTATAAATGAGAAACCTAATGTCATTTTGGTGACTTGAGATATTAGTTTTCAAACTTTGGAGGCAGCCTTGTTAGTTTTCCTGTCAGTCAGCCAGTTTTTTTCCTGCTTTTTCTCTCTGTGCAAACCCAGGTTAACTGCCTTCTGCCTTCAGCTGAACACCTAGCGCAGAAACTTCAGGGCTGTTTCAGACTAAATCAGGCATCGCAGTGATCACCTGTCAGGGATATTCGGCTCATTTTCAAATGCACGTTCATGTCTTTCATGTCTTCACGGACGGGGGTTCATGACTTTCTATGCAAGTTCGTAGCAGAGATGTTCAGCTTTGATCGGCTGATTGATTGATTGGCCTCTGCAGCGTAATGTGGAGCTCTTTTCCTCCAACTGTTGATTCTGCTTCGACTTTTCACTGCAGGATCACTGCGTTATTTTCAGAGAACACCTACGTTAAAATGAATGGGAGAGCCTGCTTTGGTCTGAACGAGTCCATAAGTGATATTGATCATCTCGTTTAACTCACCACGAGAAAACAAATGAGTATTTTTCCTGAAACGTTGAGTATTTTCCTCCGTTGTCATGATTTTGGAATATATGAGTGTGCACTCTAACATCACCACCTTTAGCTTCTTCCCTCTGAACTCGGGACAATCAAGCATCTCGCACCATGAAATAAAAAAGTGCAGTCACAATCTTTTCCTCCCTTCCTCTTTCCACTTCCTGTCACAAGGAGAGGTGAGCTCCTTCACACCTCCTGTAAAGGGCCCGAGGGTGTGTGTTAACACTCCTGCTCAGCTTTACTCACACAATGTTCTACAAGTTCCAGTCAGCGGTGCACACCACTCATTACGAGTGCACTGTGCACCCCCGACATCTCAGGTTTTGAAGGCCTCTTTGCTGTTGCATGAATTTCTGATATTATGCCTCTAAATGTTTTCTCCGTCTGCATTGCTCTTTTTGATCGGACATCACAGGAATCTTTAAGATCAGCGAGGTCAATTCTGCAAAATTTCGCAGGAGATGCTCTTTCAGGTTACTCATCGATTTTCTCTAATCGATATTTTTTTTTTTACATGCAGCACATGGCACCTCGGCTGCCTCTTCCCATCTGCATCTTATTTTTATGTATTACGACAACAGCAGCATCTGCCTGCTTTTCCTGCATTAACAAGCTTGGGGGGAAAATAGGAGGATTTATAGTCAAAGGGCAACAAAAAGTGGAGAGAGAGAGAGAGAGAGAGAGGAGAAAGTGAAAGAAAAGCAAAGAGGCTGTAAGCAGGGGGTGATGGAAAGTTTAGGACTGAATAAGAAAACAGCGGAAGAAAGACAGACTGTTTGACTCATGGGCAGACTCCATTATGTTTTGTAAGAGAGAGTGCATTGTGCCGCCGCGGACTCTCTCTGAATCGCCAAATTCAGTTAATCATTGTTGAAGAGGCACAAAAGGCAGGGAAGGGTGGGGGGCGTGGCTGCATTGTCAGCAGGAGGCTGGCCCAAGTGTGTGTGTGTGTGTGTGTGTGTGTTTGTGTGCATACATGCGTGTGTTTGTGTGTGTGTTTGTGTCTGGGCCTCCTCTGCAAAGACTAACCCTTGCAAGAGTCGCTTGGCAGGATGGGTGACACTTGACCTCGCTGCTCCCTTCTTTTCTGCCCATTCAAGCCGCCTGGTTGCCATTATGAAGTCAAATTAGCTCCCTGTTCTTCCCTCACAAAGCCCCGGCCTCGCCTCTCGGCTCCTCCCCTGAAAGGTCACAGCTTGCACCCGAGCATTTTGCTCCGTTTTGTCGTCCCTAAAGAGGTGACATGCTATGCAATTGGGCCGGCAAAACATTTCACACATCTTTCTTCTGCTAATCTTATGGCATTTCACTTGTTTAAAGAGAAAGCAGCTGGTGTGTGTGCCACACAAGCTGTGGATGGGGGGATAGGAGGGATGGGGGAGATGGAGGGATGAGGAGTGAGGTGGAGGGTGGAGGAGCAATCATATGAAAAAGCTTTTGCCAGACTTAAGGAGAAGAGGTATTTTCCCACCAGGCTGAAACATTTTCCTCTTGTTTAAAATCTGTCTTTGTATTCAAAAGAAAACACCACAATTTGGAGTTGTTAGGGCCCGACAATGGACCAGAAGATAAAGTCAAAAACGGCAAAACACGGGAACATTTTTATGTTTTGTTTGGAAAAGCAAGAACGCTTTAAAAGGGAAGGTGTCTGACGAGACGGACGGAGAAATTGAGTGACAGTGAAAGAGACGGTGATTGTCACGGGGGGGGAGCAGCTGGTGTGACAAAATGATGGGCCATATTGTTGTATCATCTTACTCCAAGTCCACCTGCTGCTCCATTAACTGCAATCTGACAACAGCAGACTATATCAAACTGCTCCTGCATCAGCGAGCAAGGTGAAACGTTTTTCTTCCAACGCGGGAAAACAAACAGAAAGCACCTGCTACAACACGACTGACTGACTGACTGACTGACTGACTGACTGACTGACTGACTGACTGACCGCCGCTGGACCGAGGCAGCAAACATGATCACAATAACTCCACCTGAACAGATGAATGAGTCACTGAGGCAAAAACAAGGAAGAAGTTGTGTAATTAATTCTTAAATTAACTAATTAAAATGAAAACATCGTTAAGCAGAGCATTAATACTTATACAAACTTGATAAATTATGACTTAAGAGTTGATTCTTTGTTGGATTCATCAGTTTTTGATTCAAATCACACAATAATTTAGCTTTTTTTTAGACTGTTTTAGAAGCTCAAGGTGTAAACTCATGTTATTTAATACTGAATCAATCAGTCAATTATCAAAACTGACTTTTAAAAAAAAATTTAAAATAATTTTGAAGGTTAAAATGTCAAATATCACCTTTGATTAGCTTTGAATTTCATGCTTTTCTTTAGTTTCTGTGGTTGTAAACTTTTCATCTTACGGACCGAATGATTAATCGATTATTCAGAACTTAAGTTGGTTTCAGTTTAAAAAGTTCTCCCAAACTTTCAGGTCTCATTCATGAGGATCACTGGGGTCCATCTCAGTGTGTGGTGCACTCGGATGGCTTATGTGGAGCATTATTAAGTGTTAATTTCACAGTGGCCATGTCTGTGCTCCACTCACCTCCGCTCTAAAAAGGAGGCCTCCCGGACTTTGTGAAAAGTCCCTGAAAACTGGGTGGACCCATGAAAACAGGGTCCCGCCCACCCTGGCAGGGCGAAACGTCACGGCCAATTTGTTAACCACAATTGATTTTGCACGGTGGAAAAGTGATGCCACCACGAAGGCGAGTGGCCGCATGGACGACTCGTTTGAGACGCAGAAGTTTGGACGTGAGAAAGCGTCTCTGGAGCAGCCGAACACAATGCTGCCGCAGAGAGCGGACGGCTTTTCTTAAAACACAGCAGCCGAATTAAATTTCACTTCCCAGGCTGAGCGTTGAGCGTGACGAGCTACACTTCCCCTAAACGAAGCGTCCTTTGTAATTTCAGGATGCTAATGTTTATTTACTTACTTACACGTAATTATATTCAGACTCTGCTGCTGAACTCACTTTTAATCAGCCCGTCCTCGCAGTATAGCCTCTGGTATTTTCTGTACGTGTGTGTGTGTGTGTGTGTGTGTAGAGGCAAACTTTAAAAAAGCCAGGTCTTCTGGTTTCTAAAGCAAAGGGTCCACAGCATCAGAGAGGACCCGGTTTCCTCAGCCACTTCACAGGGAGAGATGGCAACCTTCAAAGGCAATGCAAAGCTCAGGGAGGTGTGTATTCTGGCCAAACTCTCTCAAGATCACACAGTTGTTTGTGCGTGGGTATGAATATGAGTTTCTCTGTGGATGCACAGCATGCCTGTGTGTGTGTGTGTGTGTGTGTGTGCATGCTACCCTCCATTCGTCCTCATTCCTCTAACCCTGTGCCCCCCTCAGGACAGAGACGCCGGCATGGGGCAGACTTTGAACCTGCCTCTGCAGTGCTCTCTAATTGCAGGGAGCTCCTCGGGCCTCGGTGTGTTGCAGCTGTGCGCTCCATCACCACCACCACCACCGCCACCGCCGCAGCCGCCGCCGCCGCCGCCGCCGCCGCTGCGCCGTGACGCCCGTCTCCTTCCCTGCGGCTCGTTTACTGTAAGGTGTTTTTAATTACTCGTAGCTCTCTAAACCCCTTTATCTGCTTTGTGTGTGTGCTGGATGGGTTTCAAAAAGTTTGTTCAACCCTCTGCTATTTCTGTTTCTGTAACAACGCGGACAAAAAAAAAAGAAAAAACAGAAATCAAAGCTCCAATTTCCTTCCAAATTGAGGTAATGTCCTTTTTTTTGTCTTTGTTTTTCTGTACGATTCCTTAATCTTTTCTCTCGTTATGGACTTGTTCGTTCTCCTCCCCTTCCCTTCCCTTCCTCCCCCCACGGTGCACATTTAGTTCATTCATTGCTCGGTGGAGGCCATAAAAGGAGCCTTGTCATTTATGGAGAAATTAAATCACACAAACTGGCATTCATCCCAGGCACTGGTGCATGGAAATGATGTCACCATGCATAAGCATCATCTGGAAAAGTTTGCAATCAGTGTCACTCCGCCACAAATTAAGCAGCACTGTCTTGGGGGACGGATCCTTTCAAATTAATATTGAACTTGTAATCTCTTTGGAATTTGGGGGGTATTGTCTGGAAAGATAATTGGATGTACAGTTTTGTTTTTTTGTTCTTTTTTTAATCTACCGCACGGTGACAGCTGGAGAATCCTGAGCTCTATGTGACCATTTAAGACATTTCAACTACAAGCACCATGACAGAAAACCTCAAAGATTGTAAAGTGAACGAATATGGAAGCTCTTTGCACAATCCTCATCTTTCAGAAGATCTTTCACCACCTCTAACTGACACCGACAATGGCAAGAAATGTCTTTCTGCCCCCCCAAGCAAGAACGCACATGCCGATCTACTGTCTTATTTGTCGGCCTGAGCTTACAAGACAGGCGATAGCTTAATGGGTTTTATAAAAAGAAAAAAAGAAGAAAGTAATGAAAAAAAAAAGGAGTCTGTCCTCATCTTGAGAAAGCAGAACCTGGGCTCAGACTGAGGAATGAGGTCTGAATGCCAAACAGAGGTCCGTAAAAGCAGATAGGCATTCCTCTCCTTCAGCGTGACTTGTTTGAAGTAGCGACAGTGTCGACGTGCTGAGAATTGGAGCCACACTTTGAGCCCGAGCTCTGTGTTCACAAAAGTTTTTTTTTTTTTAATGTGCCACCAAAACCCCCCCCCCTTCCGACTGAGACGCAGCTCCCCGAATAATCAACATGACCTACTTTTGACAGCCAGACATGCAATATATTTGTCTCTGTAAACACTGTTTATCAATTAATGCACGGAAAAAAAAAAACAAAAAAAGGGAGCGATTGATTGAATGAAAAAGTGCTCCCCCCCCCCCGCCTCGTGTCTCTGCACTCTCCACCCCCACTCAGAGCTGCCAACGCATAGTTACAGTTGGCAAATCCCAAGTCACCCTTAAATCATCCCCAACATTCCCTGTTTACAGCTTGAAAGAATTATTGGCGTTTCTCATTGCGTTTCAAAAACATGACCGATGAAAGTCAAGGTTCATCTTTTTTTTTTTCCAGTAAAAAAAAAAAAAAAAAAAATTCCAAGCCTTACCTTTTTCCTTTTCAACTTTATTCCTCTTTCTCAGTCCTTCCTCTGTGAAAAAAATGCTCGTTTTTCTTCCTCTCTTATCTCTTTGTTCTTCTTTTCCCTGCACGCTCGCTAAATTTCCCTTGTAAAAGTTGTGAGAGCTGCTGCCTGCAGTGCATCAGTTTCCCCTAAAGTCACCTTGAGTCCACGCTCTCTCGCTGTCCTCTTTTCAAACTTTCCCTTCCCTCCATCTATATAAATATATATATATATATATCTCTTCTCTGGCTGGCTCCACTCTATCACTGCTGCTGTCTGCACATTGCTGATGTTTGACTATCTGGGGACCCAATCAGACTAAAGGACCAATTGTCCCTCTCTTTACAATCAGTGGGACGGCCTCCTCCGGCTCCGGCGTAACTCGGCCATCTACAACCTTCAGCACGAGGAGGAGCGGCGGCGGTGGTGGAGAGAGTGGAAGTGGAGGAGGAAGTGGGGGGGGAGGGGTAGATTGATAGCAGAGATAGGGATGAAATTCCAACAAGAGGAGGTGGAAATTCAAAAGGATGGAGGAATGTGAGGTGGTGGATAGATGCTGCTTCACTTCTGCGCCACAAAAGCATTTTCTCATTTTCATCTCCGGAGTATTTGCAAGCGAATAAAGTGACCAACATGGTGGGAGAAACTCAGGAGTGTGTGACCACTGGGTGTGTGTGTGTGTAGATTGCTGGTAGTGCAGGGTCTTTGGATGACTGACCGGTGAAGTAGAAAACGCAAAAAGATGATGGTGGGGGGGGTGGAAATAACTCACCTCCCCTTCTAACTCCGGCGAACCTGCCCTAATGCATATTAATGAGCCGGTGTTGTACACGACTGGATCTGTAGAGGGATTTATGGGCATAAAAGATGAAGCTTTAAACTGCATTATATTCCACCACTTTCCCAGTCAGAGTCAAAGCAATTAGTTTTCCAAATTGGCTAAAAGATCCCGAAAAATTAGGTGCATGCCAATACACACAAAGGCGCGGGGGAAGATTAGTCATGGTCACGGAGATCTGATCCCTGTTTAGCACTGAGCGAGAAAATAGCAGTGTTTCATTTAAGTAATCACGGAATTAATGCAGCAAAAAGAGGTTTTTCAGAGTCGAGTCTCTTGCATATCTTTTTTGCTCAGGAGGAGAAGGAGCGGGAGAACGAAATTATATCGAAGGTGTGCTCAACCATGTTTAAACAGAAATGAGAATATATTACACAGAGACACGAGGTGTTCTAGCCTGCTGCTCGGGTTTTCGCTTTGTGTTCTTTCATTACGGAGTCTGAGCTGTTTTCTTTTTGCATTTCTTTAAAAATTAAAGCGTTGGAGCTCCGGACGTTAGCTAGCAAAGTTTTGAGTCTCTCCCTCATTCACAGCCCATTGGGAGAACTTTGCTCTTTTTTTTTTTTTTCCACTCAACAGCCTTTGACTCTCCTTAATCTTCCTGACAGAGCAATTTGGTGTGTTGTAAGGCTCTAAAAATACAGATGAAGGCTGTTGTCACCCACCGAGCCAGATGGTCAAAAGGTTGTACTTCTCCATCGGTTCAATATGTTTTTTTTTTTTCTGTCCCTCTCTCTCTCTCTTTCTGTCCCTTTCAATATGTCTTCTTTCTCATTTGGCAGGTCATTCTTCACCGCTGGCCTCCCTTTCTTCACCACAGCCCTCCCCATCGTCTTTGTCTCTTTGAAGACCTGACTGGTTAGCACCCCGGCCAATCTGTCAGCGAATGCTTGACTAAACCCCCCCTAAAAAAAAAAGGCAGTAGGGGCGGGGGCTCTCTCTTTGTCATGGAGGGCTACAGGGAGGGTGGCATTCAGGCGCACTGAACAACACCTTCCATCACCGTAACAGAGCAGAAGATGATAATTGGCAGAACAAATTGAAGCTATAGGGCTTATGGAAGGGCCTCCGTCTGGTTTTTCCTTTTTTCTACGTCAGTTACGGTGGTAGACATCTGGAAAACAAGTGTCTTTGGGTCCCTTCACAAAGGCTCGGAGTGACCGTAGCAATAGATTGGATACAGTGATGTTCTGCATGTTCGTGGACACTGGTGCGGTGATCGTGTACAGGGTGTTATGGGGATACGCCGCTTTCACGCGTCGGATCGAGTACGCCTTCTCTTAAGGCTGAGGGCTTTAGACTTGTACAGGCCGTGACTTGTTCTGTCACCTCTGAGTACCTTTAAACAACACTTACAACAGACCGTTTCATTAGGAAAACGGATTTCATGCTTGTTAAAGTTACATGTCCTTCTGGAAAAGGATCTTCTCAATTACCATTTCTCACTAATCCATCAATTAATCTCAGATTTTTTTGTCTTATTAGCCATTTTATCTCTTTCAGCAATAGTTTCTGACGTGAATATTTGTTTAACTTACAATTTTAGCGTATTAAAACCACAAGCAGCACTTAAATCGAGCTCTGTTTTTCTCACATGGGCAAATTCAAATCCAGCAAATTAAGGAAGAAGCAGGTTTCAGGCTTCACAAAGCGAAGTCACTTCAACCAGTTCAATTCTGTTTGAAGAAAAAGTGAGACGTCCTGCAGCATTTTAATAATCGCACACTTAAAATTTCACCTTCTGTCTCCCGTTCATCAGACCGAAATGACACTTTGCAGACACGTTCAAGAGGAAGCTCTGAGTATCTACACTGAGCTTATTCAGGACTGGTCGAAGGCGGCTCGAGTTATTAGCAAATAAGTAAAAAAACACGCCCAACACACACCAGTTACCATCGATGAACTTCTGTTCGTACCAGTGCGAGTCAAATAAGCTGAAAATGCTTTGGTTGGCCAGTTTCCAGTCAGAAGATATCTGACAAGATTTGTGTTGATTGAATAAAACTTGAAAGAGTAAAAGCCATTTTTCTTGTTAAGCTTTTCACATGAAATTTTTTTTTCTGTTGATCGTGGCATCGTCTTTGACAGATTTTGCATATTTATGGTAGAAATTAGTGTTTTAGTTCCCTCTTTTTGTGAATAAGATTTGGTGTTGATACACTAAAATTCTTGAAGGTCTATTTATTAACCTGTTTTTTTTAAACAATGTAAAATGTGTTGATTTTCTATCAAGCTAGCTTTCAAATGTGAGACATCAGCCTGTTGAATTGTCTATCAACCAATCAGTTATAAACAACTTTGACCTCGAGTGTGTTGCACAAAAGCTCAGGCTGAAGTTTCCATATTTGCGGATCTTCATTATGTAAAACTTGTCAACCGCCTCTTCAGTCTCTAAAGCATCACTGCTTTTCTAAATGACACTTCCTGGTCTTTTTTTGCAGGCTGGCTGGCTGGCTGGCTGGTGCACTGCTGTTTGTTCTTCAGGGCCCATTATTCTCACTCCCCACATCATTTGTTTGCCCACCTGAATTTCACAAAGACACGCCCCGACTTCCCCTCTGATTGGCTCTGCACCTGATCTTTTTTCTGACCCTAAATGAGCCCTGAACACACACCACCTTAATACTGACTAATGTGTGTGTTTAGAGCTTGAGATAAGCTATATTTTTACTTTACCACCTTCATCTTTTCACTCAGTTACCACAAGCAGCGCAACATCTACTGTAACAAACAAAACATTTCAGACGGTTTTCTCTGTGTGAATCTGCACAAACTTCACTGCCACACAAACTAAGAAGACACAGATGACATTTCAGAGGTCTGTCTCCTGAGAATACTTCACTAAACACACACTCCTGACCCTCTCTCCCAAGATTGAAAGTTAAATAAGCTCTTAATAGCGCTGCACACCCAACAGCCAATTAAAAATAATGACAACAGTTAGATGCACTGGACTTGATGGAAAAATACAGCCAAGGAAGGTAATACCCGACTCGCCAACCCGCCCTTCTTTACCCTCGCTTATCATGTAACAGCCTTCAGACGGAATAACCTAAACAAAAAATTTCAGCCAGTCTCATTCAGCGTATCGCTTTGCCACCACAGCCACCGCTAGGGGAAAGCATGAAAGAGGGTTTAGGTTTCACAAGAACGAGATGACAGAGCGCCAGAGAGCGGGAGCAAAGCCTCCATGTCATCTAAGATAAGAGGAGAAGCTCTCTCCCCTTCTGCCCGAGATTAAAAATGGCATGGAGCAGAACGAGCCCGAGTACAAAGAGCTCGTCCGTGTCTTTGGGGTGTGCAGTCAAGCCTTTTCATGTCTGATTTTTGTCTACGGGTCGAAACAATGGGGAAATTAGACGGGGAAAGTCGTCGTGTCTTTGTTGCGGGAGATGCACAAGCGAAGGGGGGGGGAGAGAGATTTGTATACACGAGCCGAGTTCACAACTGAAGCGGTAACCTTTACAGTAATTGGCGGAAAAGGCAAAAAAATAAGACATCTGGCCTTAATTGTGAGACTTCGGAATTGGCACAAGGTCGAAAGAGTGAACCGTGACATTAACTGCCTGCCTGGCATCATCTGGTCTCTGGCTTTGCGTGCTCTTGTCTCAGACAAGCTGTGTCTTTTTAAAAGATTCTATTTTCCGGTGACCTTTTCACCAATCTCCCCCCCTCCCGTGTTTGAGATACGCCACCTCGGCAGGGTATTGACTTTCACTCCGCGGCGTTAAACTTTGCCATCCGTGTGCGTCTCGTTGCACTGTGACAAGCGGCGGCATTCTGTTTGGGATAAAAGGCTCCCGGGGCTGTTTGATGCGGTATTCCGGCGGGGATAGGCAGGGACTTGGCCTTGATGAGCTGACAGGAGCCGAGGAGACGTGGGGCCTCAGAGCAGCAGGACCACAAACCTCAGGAGCAACGTGCCTCGCTCTGATATTTACCCCTCCCTGTTCTGTCATAGCTCATAACCCCGACTCTGCTGCTGCCCCCGTGACCCTGTCTGCTGCATCTTCGACGAAAGACTGAAGGAACTTTTGAAGTATAAATTAAGGAGGACCACATGTGTTGTGACTGATTCCAAGCAACAAACGCAGAACATGACGTTCTTCAATTATGGATGCATTCGTATGTATTCTGTCTGCAGTGTTATTCCTGCTTAATTATTTACATTTAGCAAACAAAAAAATGAATGTGAGGGGGGGAAAAAAGGAAAAGGAAAACCCATTTCTACAAATAAAAAATAAACAGCGCTCCAGAGCATTTTTATTAACACAACAGCAGCATTTGGGAGGTAATTTCTGAAAGCACAATGCTTTTTTTTTTTTTTCCAGAACTTAATTAACCCAAACTAAATTAATGGGCACAACATCTCAGGTTGAAAAGGGCTCATGTCCCAGAAGCAAGTGCACGTGTCTCATATCAGCAGGTTTGAATGTGTCTAAGTCTCTACACCCCCCCCCCTCTACTTCCACAGTCAATAGAATAACAATAAGGGGGAGTGTGTGCGCTCCATTACATGTTTGGTATGCGGGGGGTGTATGCACAGGCAACCACGTCCGACCAGAAACAAACACACACACACACACACACACACACACACACACACAGGATAAATGTCTCCTTTGTTGGTTTCTGAGTGTTTGTAGTTCCACACTGATCCAGTGATCAGAGGAAGAAATAGTTCAGCGGGTGTTTAAACAACATCGTCCGCCGCTCTCCGCTCTCCTTCCACCTCGAAACAAAACCTGGCTTATCACAGTGGAAAAAAAACAAAAAAAACACAACACTGGATCCTTTCAAAGCTACTTGTGTGAGAAAAAAAAAAAGTTTCCATCTTCTTTTCCAGCTACATAAACATGAAAAAGTCTAAATAGAGGAAAGGAGCAGGAGTTACAGCAGGGGGGACAGGATGCTGTGTTTGGTCCGTCAGGTTGATCTTCTGCACGCCGGAGACGACGGTGTCTCCAAACTTTTGGCCAATTTGTCATCAACAACCAGTGAATTTGAAATCAATTAGCACCATTATGAAGTTTCTCCACCTAAAAGCCCCACACTGGAGGTCTGTAACAGCACGATCGGTCAAACTGTGTGTGTTTGGGTGGGGGGACACTTTTATTTTTTTTTCCTTCTGTCACCTGGCAACTAAAAGCTTCAAAAGACCCGTTCATCTGAGAAGGTCTAAGATCCACGAAACCTCTGCTTTGCCACCGGCCTTGTTGTTGCACACACACACCATCAGGGGGTCAAAGCAACTTGGACCGCAGACGATGAACCCTTTTTACCAGAGAACATGACTTCCTCCTCTGGGCTCTTACAGCAATTATGTAGACGACCGATGATGACTTTACGCCGCGCCACTTGATAAAAGGTGCACGTGTTTACTATGTGTGTGTGCGTGTAAATGTGTGTGTGTGTGCGTGTAAATGTGTGTGAAAGCAGCAGCCAGTCTCTGAGCACCCTCATGTGAGTGTATGACAGAATAAAGAGGAGAACATTAGCGTTAGCAAGATGATGGCAGAGACGTAACAAGCTAACACTGTAGCACAAGATTAACCAAAACTGATCAGTTATGATGCCAAAAAAGTACCAATTTAGTTTGTTTACATTAAATGCAAAAGGGTGAGCTTTTGGTCTTTATTGTTAAAATTTCCCTCACATAAATAAATCTTGTGTAACAACATTAAAACTGCCAGTTTTGTGAGGCTGCACTTTAGCACTGAGGTGCTTTAGAGAGCTGCAAACGTACTCATGATGGCAATGCTAACACTTAAGTTTAGCAGGAACAATTTTTAAAGCTCTGACACGTTCACTGACCCAGCTGATGCCAAACATTTTGGTTTTATCTTCTAATGAGTCTCCACACCTGTGACAGATGGTGTCTGTGTGCTTCAGGTTGGATACTGTGATGCTTTAAACATTAACACCATTTACAAGCAGCAAAGCACCGTCGAGTACAAAGTTTTGAAAGTTAGACAAGCAAACTTTTATCTCTTTTTGGCAAAAGTGTCCAATATTTGTTGATTTTCATGGATCTTGGACCTGAAAGTTCTCTGTGAGTGAGTTTGGATCAGAGCGGGTCTCTCTGGGTTTGGGCCTCCCAAACTTTTCCATGTAAAGTAAAGTTTTTCTCAACTCTTCAGGAAACTCTCAGCTGAGCTTCTGTCAGCTGGGCTGCTGGCATCTGATTACACCCCCCCGTCCATGATGCTGAAGCTGGATGAACAGACTCTGATGAACAGTCGGTGGCAGGGTTTTTTTTTTTTTTAAATTACCTCTCCGACATATTTTCTGCTTCATTTAACAGACACGACACTTGAAATGTTACTGATTGAATCTGTTGTAAAACAAAATCCAAATAAATAAATCTGGATCTACCAGACCTTTAAAAAAAAAAAGAATCATTTAATCCAACCCTGCGGATGCAATTCAAAGAGAAAACACCAGTTTGAAAGTTTCACATCAAACCATCTCGACACAACGTGTTGGCTTTGTTTGGAGTTTGCAGATGAGTCACGCAGCCTGTTTGCGACCCAGTTAAGACACACACAAGCCTTCGTCACCATTCACAAAATCTGAGACGAGAACGGCGAGTTAACGACGTCCCCTGAGAGGATTAATGAACGCTCTGCTCATTTCTACCAACAGCTTAATTAATCAAAATCTACAAGAAACCATCAATGAATCTGTAGCAAAGTGAAAGACTCCAACAATGGAAAGTGAAGCAGTTCAGCCTGTAAACACTGAGATGACTGTGAAAGAGATCAAGACTGCTTTTATGCACCACCCAAAAAACAAAGCTCAAAGCTAACTGAGGTTTAGCATTAAACTCTATGCATCATATGTCTGGTATTATCTTCTTAGAAGGATGTTAAAACATTCAAAAGAAACATTTGTTCAACTAAAATGGTTTGAAGAGGCAAATATAGCCGTTATAATTCATTCTTGTACAACACAGGGTTGCACAGTGACGAGAAAGTTTTAGTCCTTCATGCAATCCAGTCGTAGCCGTGTCTCAGCGGGTGGGACGAAAAACACAGATTCTTCTGAAATGTGGGTTATTGGATCAGACTCTGTGCTGACTGCCTGAACTTCGCCGCCGTATGAACCCTGTGCTGAGTCAACTTTTGGAGGATGAAACTCAACGTCAAAAACGCCTGATTGTGTGTGAAACGACCCGACATGTGCAGTCACATTAAGTGTTACATAATCAATTAAAAATCCTGTTAGCTAATTACGGGAGAGAGAGTTTAGTGAGAATAACATTTGCTTTGTAATTGTAATTAAATCTACCAGAAGGATCCTGAAACAAACACAACTTTTGTTGAACGTTGTTCACCTCATCCTGAACGTATCGACCTCTGACCTCTTCACTCGTATCTTATTGAATCACGAGCTGATTACCGTGATGAGACTTATCAAAATAAAAGGAGATTTTAGACAGAAAAGCCAGAAATCGGGATGAAACAAAGCTTTAAGTGGCTGCTTGATTCAGAGTCAAATCTGGCACCTGTTTTTCTAGCTGATTTAATAATGTTTCCATCAGCGCAGTGCTGGGGTTGCAACCCAGGAGCTGGTGACAGACTGATCTGAAATCATCTCCCTCTGACGGCTCTAATGACTCCACCGCTGTGCTAAGCCCCACAGTGAAGCAGCACTCTGGGCTGCCGAATCTGGAGGCGTCTGCGAAACGTCGCCAACAGTTATTTCTAAAAAGAGTCATTTGTGAGCTGAAGAGACAGCAGAACAGAGAGAGAAGGAGAATTTTAATACCTCATTTACAGAGCTGACAAAAAGTGTCTCCAGAATTTGAAAACACGTGGTCTTGACGAACGTAGAGGAAAGCAGGCCAGCGCTCTTAAAGTGGGAATTAATTGCCGTCTTCGCTGCTGCCGCTGTGAATGAGCTTTTGAAGATAGAGCTGGAGACACTTTTTGGACTGATCTGGGCATTATCTGCAGAAAATTAAATCAGAATTCATTGCCAATGCACAAAACGGGATAATATGACACCTCTGTGTTCACTGAATTGACAAGTGCAAATTTAGCAGAGAAAGTTAAAATGACATGAAACATTGGGAGCTAAATATCAGCTGAGTGTCGAGATGGTTTTACTCTTCACAGCTGGAAAAGAGACACAGTGAAGCAAACAATCCCTTCTTCCTACGTCAGTATTGGTTTTTGTCACTGAAAGGAAACAAATGGAGAAACGATGGTGATGAAAGAAACATCAAAGATCAAAGACCAAAGTTTCACTATTACGCTTTTATTTTGAAATATGGCCATAGTATTTTTTTCCCTAAAGTTTACAGCAGCAGCAAAAAAAAATCTCTTTATTTTTTGTATTGATCTTCACTTGTTCAACTTTCTCACCTTTCTGCCCTGATGTTGAAGTGTATTTCCAGGTGTTGTTACGCTGTGAAGTCACAGGTTACACAGTTCATTTTGTCTCTCTGTCTTTTTTTCCACCTTTTTCTAAATCTTAATCATCCATGAAAGCAATGCACACACTTGAGAAATCAGTGGGATCTGTTATCAAGGCTACATTTTAAAATGATGGATTAACAAAATGATGGATTAAGACACAAAAAGTGTTCATAAAAAATCATCTAAACCTCTTTAATAGGGTGTAAAACTGACTTTGAGGAAAAATGAATTGGTGTTTACAGGAAACTGAACCAGGAAGTTGTTAGTAAATGGTGTCATTGCCCTTTTTTAGTTCATCCAGATGAGTCTGACTGCATGTGTTTTATGCCCTTTTGGAGATTTTACGATGCCTCCTGCACATCAGCAGTTAACCAAGAATACAGCTGTAATCATTACCTATAAAACTACGACTTAAAATAGACTTAACAGTATAAAGCACAGACGCACCATTTAGTCCATTTGACAATCCGTGCCCACACGCAGAAATCCTATATATTCAAATGTGTCACTACTAAATGAAGTGTCAGAAACATTCCTTGTTCTTTAGCGAGAGGCCACGTGAAAGATGACAGCTCAACAAGAGAGCAGAGACGTGTTGCAGATAAAAATGTAAAGGTATTTCTGGCTGGAAAATCAGTGGATTTTATGATAAATGTACATATTTTCCATGTTGACACCTCGGAAATTGGCTGAGAGATGCTAAGAAAAGAGGAATAAATGATGTAGTCTGCTTCCAGCTGAAGAAAAGCAAGTTATCAAGAAGACTCGTGCTTCGACCGGAGTCTTTTGTTAGCTTCCTCAGCACGCTCTGAAACACTGCAATTCTTCGGCTCTGCCCACTGAGGTTTTACTTAATCAATGAGATTATTTCCACCTCTGAAGCAGCTCCGTCTCTGAGAAATGTTCGAAGCAAATACTCAAATCTGCTCACAGGTTCAATTCCCTCTGCAGGCGGCGTACGTCCATCAGCAGCCACGTGCACTGTCAAAGTGTCCTTGAACGAGACGCCAAATCCCAACCTGCTCAGTCATGCAATAAAAACCAACTCCGAGCTTTGAAGGATTTCATTATCTCCATCGACGATATTATGAAGCTCACAACAAAAGAACAACACCAAAGCTGCGGTGCTGTTTTCCCTCTCAAAGGGGCCGAGGAGTTTCTAGCTGAGTGGATATGAGGACAGCTGAATCTCCGCTCGTGGCCTTGTGTACAGAGCACGGCAGACTGAGCTTCGTGCCAAAATGCAAGGCGACACGCCGGCGGAGATGAGAGGAGAAACAATTGACAGAGCTTTTGTTACATCTTTAATTACGGACCTTGTGTTTGTCTTGTTCAAATGAGGGGCCTCGGGGGGTGGGGGGGGTGGGAAGGCAGCTCTCTAAGTCCGATCTGTTCTTGTTCCTGCGAAATGAATGGCCTGACCTCCCATCTTTCCTATAATTCATCCTCCTCGCATGGAACGGAGAGTAGATGTTGCACATTAGAGCACTCGACACATTTCTGCAGCCTGCACGTTCACCTCCATCAGCACATTTTTTTTTTTTTTTTTTTTTTTAAGCGAGAAACAAACCTGCCATCCTTCCTTCACATGCAGAGAGTGAGCACATCTTGGAAGACAGAGTCCACAAAGGTGTGAAGTTTACCTTGGAAGCATGAAGGGAAAGAAAAAGACACTCCGCCTGCTGCCTGCTGCTACAACACACCCGCCCACCTCCCCCCCTTCTCTGCAGTAAGTACGGATATGCCTGGCAGGTACAGGTATGGGCTGTGTGCTGCTGCTGCCAGTGAGATCAACGTCTGTGTCAAAGGAGATGATCCACAGCTAATATGCAGCTGTCTGACCCTATTACCTTTAGTGGCAGGACCAGGCTGCTGCATCCCGGGAGAGCTCCTTCTGCTTCTTCAGAGGAAATTTAGTCAGGCTTTCAAGCGCTCCGCATCTCCGCAGACGCGTGCTGCACTCTGCGTGTGTTTGTTCGTACATGCGGATCCGACCCGCGGATCAAATCCGTGCCCTGATTTCTCGCTGTCGAGTCGAGTTGCATTAAACAGCTGAAATGATTCAAGCCCATCAAGCTCAGAAAGAGAAAGAAAATGAAAATCAGCAGCAGCAGAATCATTCCTGTATTAACCTGAGCGAAGAAAAAAACGGTTCCCACCATTAAAAGCACACATATTTTAACAGTTACTGCACATTATTTGCTGAATACAGCTGCAGTACTCCCTGATCCAGGGTTTACTGTGTGATGAGTTGGCTAAGGATGTAATCAAGATCTGTCAGACCATCACAGCGTCTTTTAAATAGTGATAAAACATAATCTGTGAGGGTGGAGGTCAGGCCGGACTCTGACACCAGAACCCCGGGGTCAGAGTCGGGTCCATCGACAGACTCTGACAAAAAGAAACCATTGTAGTGGAGTTGAGGAAAAACATCTTTTCAGTGTGTTTAATAGTCAGAAGGTTTAATGCGTGAGAAATACTTTGCTTTGGTTTTGGGGGGGAAAAGGTCGTGTTTGCTGTTGATTTCTGAATTTTCAGGGTCGTGTTTGTGTCGAACTGACAAATAGAAATGGCTCTGTCTCTGTCTTAGCAACAAGCTGCTTAACATAATGAGGCTTTTAGGAGCTGTCTTTGTTTATGTTCTGTCTGATGATAGCACACAGTTGGTTTTTAAACCTTTTTTTTTTTTTTGCTTTTTTTTACTGAAAAACATCTGCCTGCTGCGGCTGTAAATGACGTTGATGAGAGCAATGAGACTGAACCGAAAACAGCAGAGCTTTTTGGACCATAAAAACCGAATCGGTGAAACGACACTGAAACGCTCCACGGATCTGAGAGGAGGAGGTGCAGAGTCATGTCGTGGGGGGGGGGGTTTTGTTAATACGAGCGACTTCATCAGCAGCCTGTTGGTGCTCAGCAGTCAGCAGGAGGAGAGCGTGTTTGCAGTGGACAGCTGCTGGGCAGAAATGCAACTTAGAGTAGAAAAAAAGGGCCATGATGCTGCGATTTATCCTCCAAAAAAAACAAAAAAAACCTCAAGGACTTGGTGAGCTGGATGCAACTGAAGGTGGCCGTTTGTCTGAATATAACAGAGGTTTTTGTTTTGTATGTGTACAATATCAAACTGAGTCAATGCCATTTCATGTTTAAAATTAATTAAGCAGTCTTGTTGTAAATTGAGAAAAACACAAACCAAAAAAACAACAAAAAAAAGGAGGATAAACACATAAAGAGAACAAAGATGGAACTAATGCAGCCGAGTGCCGGAGGCCACGGGCTTGTTGTGAGCGTATCATCGGCGTCCAGCACACACCCAAAGACGTATTGGACAAATTAAAACAAGCGACAACAATAACAGCAGGTTTTGAATTTTAGCTACAGGTGATTGGATATTTTCTAATTCGTTGGCTTTAGTATAATCTAATGCGGGCTCTGAAAGTAATAAGCAATTAGCGTGTGTTTATCCCCACAACTCAGAGAGAACTAATCTGCACTCAACAGCCAGGTCCAAAAATAATGAAATTAATTACGAGCATTAAGGCTATGCGACTGCCAGAGAAAGGTAGAAATGTAATTATCCACATTGAGACAGAAACCTCCCTGTGTTTCCTTTGCTGTCTCTCTCATTGTGTGTCTAACTATATTGCTTCCTTTCTCTCCTCCTCTGCTTTTTTTTTTTATTTTATTGACGTGCAACTTCACCCACCAGTGCAAAAACAGGCACAAAAAACTGCTTTTTTCCCACTGTTGAAAACATCCATTTTGTAATTTTGCTTGGTTTTTATGACACAAATTTCTGTTATATTTGTGATGTGACTTGCTGCAAGTTCATTCATTACAGTTTAAAAATTTCTCGTAAGAGCTTCAACAGCCTTGGAAAAGAATGAAACTGTTATTGCATTCATTCATAGCTGTGTTCCCGCTGGTGGATTATTACTATTTTTTTTTGACCTGCTTTGGGAAAACAACATTGTAAGACTCAATTCAAAGTAAATGACTTGTTTATAATGGGATTATAATGTGCTGTCCTGCATGCGGGCTATGCTACATTGCGCTGTGATGTGGTGATCTGTCATAAGGTGGAGAGGAGAGACATTTAAAGTCAGTTTACATATTATTTTAGTTGCACAAACTTCCTCAGTCCACAAACTTTTCAGGTCAAAAAATCCATGACAAGCGAGTTTAGAGCGTTATATATGAGTTTGGAGATATTAAGGTTTAATCATCCGTGACATAAAATCAATCTGTCAAAAGTGCAATTAAATTTTTTTGCTTTATTTACACGGTCCTTTTTATCTGATCTCTCAGAAATGTTTTGTTTGATAAGTTCTTAGTGTAAATCAGTGCAATATATGCAACTGAACCACCAGGGTAAGTCTGCAGCTTAAAAGAGAAGAAGACTGTGAATACAAATGTTTTAGTTACTATTTCAAGCTGATCCCCTCTGACACCACTTTTTATTCTAGTGGGAAACACTATAAGCATTCGATTATTTTTGCTTTAAACTGCTTTTATGTTTTTTGGCACTAAAAAGCCGAGCAAACTGTTGGTATTTGTTGGTAATACTTGCTTAAAAGTTGCCTGTTTTTGAAAACTAATCAGACATGAAGCAACATTATTCACATTTGTATCTACATGATGAACGTCAGTCCTGCTTTCTCTCGTCTTTTCGCTCTGGTTTGGTCTCTGCCAGCCTACAGTTCAAGTTTAAGATGAAAATTTTCCCCAGCTAAGCTCTTGCTTTGTCTGTCATTCAATATTCAAAGCATATTTTGATCAAACTGCTTCTATAAAGAGGATTTTACGAGCAAAAAGACCAAACTTACCATAAAATCGACCACAAAGTTAGCTAAAGGAAGCTAAAAGCTGCACAGAGCTGAAGACTCGGTGCATATTTGTTTAGTTGTGGGGTTTTTCCAGCTTTGATCAACCCCTCCCACATTACACCGGATTCATTGTTAGAACATATTTCCTTTATGTTTCATTTGTTGCATCAGTGTTGTTACATGGATCCTGTTTAAGCTGCAACCAGCAGCCACACAACAGGAACATGAGACCTTTAAAAGCCCATATTGACAAATATCTGATAGTAAGAAGAGTCAGACTAATGAAAGCTATGTGATCAGAGCCTTTTCAGGGGGAAACAGCTTAAATTAATGCATCGCACCGACTGCTATTGATTAGCTGTAGCTTCTTTTTTTTTCTCTCTTGTTACCTGGAGGCTGTTTTTATTCTTTTATTCTTTTTTTTTTTCTTTTCCTCAGTGACTCTGTTCACCAGCTCATCAGCAGTGGCGACTATCCACAGTGGTCAGGTTAACGCTGGAGAGGACAAACAGTCTCCTGTGTTACCCAGCAGTCCCTGGAGCACACTGGGCTTGGTTGTCATTGGAGACGGGATGTAGGGGCCTTGTATTACAGCGGGCAGCAATTGTGCTGAAACATGACTCTGCCTTCAACGGCTATTGTTCTCATTCCTCACACCTCGCTCCGGTGGGAGAGGAGCGCCTCGGGAAAACGGATTTTACTTTCACCGGTGCACCAGTTCTCAGGGATATATATACTGCCTGCAAGCCCCCACCCCCGCCCAGAAAAAAAAAACGAACATCCACTCTCCCAATCACATTCACTCATTCACTTTACCTGCTCACTTACTCATTTTGGCTCACAGTGTGTTACACACACACACACAATAAAAGCACACACTTCTCTGATCTCTGCACATCTTCCCCTCAGGCCATCGTGATCTTCACAAACAACAGATTCTTTGCCGGCGCATATTTCACACCCGTCTGACACCAAATCTGATGCTAACTCATTTTCTGAGGCTGCACCACCTCCTCCCTCCTCCTCCTCCTCCACCTCCTCCTCCTCCCCCCCAGCATGTTTCTCAAGCTCACACTCTCTTTTCGGAGGGGATGTGCAGCACGGCACGGTGAAGTAACCGCGGCCAGCTTGACCCTGTCGGACGGAGGCTGGGCTGTTTGGGGTGTTAATGGTCCATCACACGGTGTGAGGGGGAACTGAGAAGTGCTAATGGCGTTCGCCGGTTTGCTTTGCATCATGATCAGCAGAGCCACGAGCGCACACACACTCACACACACACACACACACACACACACACACACACACATATGTAAATACGTATGTTCCCTGCATGGTCTTTTATCTCCAACCCTGCAGTCATGTATGAATCTCCGGGTCTAACGGTTAATGACTGAAGGTGGGAGCATAAAGAGAGTGTGGACGTGCCGTGTTTGAACACAGATGTGTGTTTTTGTCTGTGTGCGCAGGTAAAGGTGTGTGTGTGTGTGTGTGAGGATAATGACAGGGGCTGTATCACCTTGTGAATCTGCACAGAACAAGATGCAAGCTTGTTAATAAGTGCCGGCTACATGAAGAGAAAAGGAGCCTTCTTTGAAACAAACTGTGAATGCAGCTTCCCATTAACTTGCTTGTGTGAATGCTTCCATTCAAGAGGAGAAACTAACTGCTGGGCTTTTCTTTCTTTTTTTTTTTTGCTTTTCTCTCAGTGGACGGATCGGGGGGGGGGGAGGGGAAGGCAGCAGAGAGTTAGAGCGAGTGGGTGATTGAATTAATTATGTTTTATCACCTTTTAGCTGATTGAAGTCTACCTTAGTCCCTTTAGACAGCCTGTGTTTGTGTCTTCGCCGGCGCCAAATGGATCGGGCCTGTCACCCGGCGCAGGCGCCGCCATCGCCATCGCTGTCAGAACCTTGGACTTTCAGATCTGAGCGTCGGGACTGTGTTGTCAGTCGGTGTCTTGGCTGCTTTTGTGTGTGTGTTTTTTTGTTTTTTTTCCATTCTTTTCTCTCACAGTAATTCATCTCCATCAAAAAATGAGTCCTGGGTCCTGCTGTTCATTACTCACACAATGATTTGTGGAAACAATTGCAGCCTTTCTAAAGCGCCGTATGTCTGTTGAGAAAGGTGAGCCGCCTCTGTTGTTTTTTTTTTTTCACTCATATAACCGAAAAAAAACAATAGGACTCAAACTTTTTGTCTGTTTTCAATCAGTTAGTCTTTATCTTATAAAATGTCAGCGATAAAAGTAACAAAAATCACTTGTTTTCATGGTCAAACCAGCCGTCGTGAACCCGCTGAATGACATAAAACTGAGAAAAACTGCAATTGAAAAGCCAGAGCAAGTAAATAATCAATGCTTAACTAAATCGATAAAACTTCGATTCTGTTTCAGAATTATTTATGACTCAGTTGAAACTAAAACTGTCTATTCATCTGAACAAATAAATAAAAAGCATGAAATGGCTGGATGTATAACTTTAAAGGAAGGGCAGATGAATGGATGAAGTGGGAGCTCATTGTCACGTTTGCACTAGTTGTGGAAAATTCCCTCTCGATTGTAGTAAATCTTTTGATTTCACTGCTTTCAAAAACCTTTTCAAAGCTCCAAAAAGCCATCAGACGGACCTTGAGTGAAGACTTTTACATGGCAAACTCCAAACTAGTAATTTATTAGATCCAATTTTGAACTGTGTTGTTACAACCAGCTTTGCCACAACCACCAAGACGAGAAAAGAAAAATAGTCAAGGCGAGAACGAAATTGTTAAAATGTTAGAAATTGGTTACCAAAACAAACTAAACCAAAGCTAAATTTGAAGTAATAATCCAGTAAACGCAGCTCGTAAGCGTGTTGACTATCCTCACGCTGCCTTCATCAGCATGACGAACATCCACCAGCCTCCCTCTGCATGGCTCCTCTGTGGTACTGCGATAAACACACGTCGAGACGTACAGACTCCTGCTTGTCAATATGATCGATCGGCTGATGAATCACGCCTGGGGAAGAATTACACGCGGCTCACAATTGTCAACAATTAGCTAAACAGGCAGAGGTTTGATCAATGAACAGCCACCCAGAGAGATGAGGAGGTCGCTCGCTCCGAAGGCAGCTAAGTTAAAATAAATAAATTTGCCCGTACAGACAGGAAGACAGAGAAGAAGAAGAAGAGGGGGAAAAAGTTAGTTACAAAAAGAGAAACATGGATGTATTGGGTGCAGCGGAGGGTGATGGGGGGAGCAGGAAGCCACCCTCGTAGCTGACATGTCCTTAACTCAGGATAACACATCCCAGGTCCCAAACAACAGGATTCCTCCGTGTGCTCCTCAGCTGCTCTGCATGCTAATGTTTGACATATAGGTTCCTGGAAGATATTGTTTACAAAGAGCTGCTGGCAGCTGCTTTCTGCATGCTGCACAATTCAGGCTCAGGATATTTCTGCTTTTGCATACCAGCTCGTACGATTTGCCTGCTTCGCGTGTCGCAATGCATTTAAGCAATTATAATTACCTGCACATACTATGTGCTCAGTATTGATACCAAGAAGCTCATGAGTGTGGAGGGTGAAAGTGATGTTTAGATGCATGTAGGCATCCGACTGCATTCGATCACATCCTTTGTGAACTGTGAGACAAAATTCCTCAATCAAAATTATTTCAATCGGAAAGAAATATGGTGTTGTCAGCTGCTGTTGCTCCTTTTTAAGGCAACCAATCGTGTTTTAGCTATTAGACGAGCCACAATCTCCACCTTGGTAACTAAGAAAATGGAAAAGAAACCTGTTTGACTCTCATATCAGATTGTTGTCGACCGATTTAAGCACATGACCCTCAAACTGCCATCACGGTGCTAAAATACTCGACATCATTAGCTTCACAAACCGGAGAGAAACGCACAAAGGCAGAAATCTCTCCTGTGATATGAAGAAAAACTCTTCCAACGTCCACAGAAAACAGCATTATTCTACACAATCTCATCCTAAAAAAGAAAATTAAATAAAACAAAACGCACTGATAAAACATATTGCGAAGACTTTATTGGATTTGTTTTTGCTGCTTGTACACAACTTTTCACACAGAACTTTTCACACGGATCACATGAGCCGGTAAGTGCTGTTTAAAAGTCATCCACCCCCCGAGGATGTTCTTCACTCGGATTATTTGGTGCTGCCCACCTAGCTGCATCAGCGTGGCACTCATAATCACACTGAAGCGAAACCCTCCCAGGTATTATTATGACAATGACATTTGCCAATAGAAGGGCAGGCAATCACAATAGATGTTTCCATTGCCATAAAAATGATTTACAGCCGCTCTCATAGAAATGATAATCCAGAGGGGGCATGTTAGCGAAGGAGGATAATAGCACCCCTGTGCACGGCTCCTCTTCCATCCACCGTGGAAGTTCAGTGCCACACAGCCTTGACTGCCTCACAAACTCTGCTCCCCCCCCCTCCACTCGGATGACTGAGCCTCCTGGCCTTCACAAAGTCTACCCCCACCCCATCAGATAAACGCTGCTATAAATAAAAGAGAACGAAACGAGTCACCTCTCTGTTTAAAGAGACGTGCCACCTTCCCACACACACGGGGAGCGTTTGTTTGATCTGATCTCCCTAGTTTGGTCCGGTGGCTGCTGGTCTGCTGTTGGGGCCGGCCCCGCCTGACTGATTGTTGGAGCCTGCTGCTGCAGTGTTTGCTGGGAGACAGAGCCCAGGCTGTGGGTGGTATTTGCCATTTGAGGATTTTCAGTGCTGTAGACCAGATGGCTGTCAACCTCGTGTTGATCTTGGAGCACGATCTTGCCAAAACCGCTTCCCCCATGGTGGAATAAGAAGAATCGAGATGTTAAACATGCTGCCTGCCTCGAGCTCCTGGCTTTACTATACCACAGAGGGATTATGTTTGTATCTGGCAGGGCAGCAGGAGTCAGTATAGGCTGTAATAGAGCCCAGAGGGAACGGGGACTGGCACAGGGAAGAACAAACTGACACAACTAGAGGCCGAAAGATGCCGCTTACTTTTCTTCTTTTTTAGTTTTCTCACATTCTCTTACAGCTTTAGACACTTTCGTTTTAAAAAAAAGGATTAAAACTAGAAAGATCATAAGTTCAGGGATGATGTGAGAGTTTCGATGCAACAAATGCTTTTGAACTGAATGCCAGGCAGCTTTTTTTTTAATCAAACTCTAAATAAAGTAAAGAGCAGATTAAACAAGGACATTTAGAGTCATACAAATGTTTTATAGACTCTAAATTTAGGAGTTACTTGCTTTCCAATATTAAAAGTCCAGTGGGTAAAAATCAGAGGATTCATTGGCAGAATATGAGAGAAATGGAATATAATATTTATCATCTTTTTAAAGTGTAGATCAGATCCTTTCCTGTGGAGTCTGCTCTTTTGCATCTCCATGTTGCTGAAGCAGCCCAGTATCAACCAATCAAATGCTTACATGTACGTTTTTGACATCTTTATACTTTTTTTTTTTGCATGTTTTGCCCCATAGGTCCTTCTACACAGTTTGGAGTTTGAGCAGAGGCTTGTTCAGTCGGATGCAGCCATGACTTCACTGCTAGAGGCCACAAAATCCAGTTTATACTGGATCTTTAGGCTGATAGCCTGGTAGAGGCTTTGCACAGAGGCATCAGGAGGAAAAAAGCTCCCATTAAAACCACAACTTTTCTGCTTTTACAGTTTTTTAATGATTTTTAAACAAAAACAAAGTTTAAAAATCTTTGTCATTTTAAAAGTACACTATCATTTTTTTGTAGTTGTGTCTCAAATCACACTAGTTTTGATCATTTGGACGACAATTTGCATTTTTCATCCAGGAACCGCTATAAAGACAACACAAACACACATGAAGGGGAATTATTCCTGCACAGAAATCCAAACTTAGTGTATAAAAACCTTAAACAGGCTGGAAATCTGTAGTTTGCACATTATGCCACAGCCTGAACATCTCAAACACCACTGACCTGAACTACACTAGCAAATTTTAAGAGACACTCTTAGCATAAATAAGTCAAAATCTAATCAGAAAATGTGTGATACTGTGATATGTTCGGCATATCAACAATAATATGATCATTCATCACGCAGCCTTGTTAGAGAAGATGTTTCTCTTAGTGGCAGACTGTGTGTCAGAACTTCATCAGATCTTTTTGCATATCAGCAAAAACTCATATGAGCATCTTCACATAAAGTGAGATAACCTTTAAACTCAAACACACGGTCGCTCAGCTCATCTCTGCACCGTCAGTGACTTCCTGTCGACCTACAGCGACGCTAATACATCAAGTATTAAGCTCTGGATCTTCAGAAAATTAAATAAACACTTATTTTTTGCTTCAAAAACTGAAAAAGTTGCTCAGTTGACAATTTGAGACACAAACTAACCAAACGCTTCAAAAAAGTGAAAGTGAAGTAGCTCTTCAGATTCTGGCTGCTGTCCGACCGTGATTACATCTCAGCTTCTGATGTAGTCCTCCGTCCGCCTCCCTCTCCACTCGGCCATATAATAACTCCATACTGAAAGGGACAAACTCTATCATCCCATCCACAAACTCACCTCCGAGTTTCACTGAGCTCTGAGTAGCCTCCAAACCAGCACCGAGTGCTTGTCCTGGGTCATTATGAGTAATTCCACATGCGGTGACGGAGCCCACAGTCAGCCACGGCTATAAGGATGCTCTCTAATGTTGACCTGCACCTCCTTTCATCACATGTTTCCGACCCCTGAAATGACTGTTGTGCCTCTCAGATGCCGGTTTTAATCTACCTGGTTTTAAAGGGCTTTTTTTTTTCTCTGCTGCATCTTCAACCTCTTGTAATGTCTCATGTTAGCTTCTGTTAGCAGAGGAGGCGGTGAGGTGGGAGAATATTGGGTCTCAATCCTTCCTCGGCACGTCTGAAATCGAGTAAAGCTAATGGATGAAAAGAAGCTCTGAACCAGAATAAGTTTTCTGATCCACATGTGTGTTTAAACGGACGCGTCCTGTCAGTTCAGGATGTGCATTGATTAACTGATGATGGAACAGAAGCTTGCCGATAAGAAAATAATGATAATGAAACAGAAACCTGTCGTAAAAGATGAATAAAAGACTTATTGAACAAAATAAAATAAATAATACTGAACAGAAAGTACACTTTAATGATATCACAAGTTTAAGTTAAAGGCTTTTTTAAATAAATATACAATAGTAAATTAATTTAGTAATAAGTTATAAAACTAAATATAGAGAAAATCTTATATTATTCTGGTAAATTTACATAACAAATTACAATAAACCAAAAAAACCTTTTAATTGAAAAATATATATGCAAAAAAAGAGCACTTCAGCCTTTTTAATACTCATTTATCTTTTATCTCTATGAACAAACTCTCCATTTTTTACTCCCATAGTCACACTGACTGTGTGTAAATGAGTATTTCAGTCTGTCCGTCCCTGAAAACCTTCATCTCTCTCAGTCAGATGTGCAAACTTTCCCTCTCAGACTTCGTCTCACATCTCACTGCTGCTGCTGCTGCTGGCGTCAAACTCAGCATCTGAGTAAAATTAGCTTTATGTAGAGAGTGTTTTCCAGTCCTCAACCCACAAACTTCAAACTGCGGGGGGGGGGGGGGGGGGGGGGGGGGGGGGGCGGGGGGGGGGGGGGGGGGGGGCGGGCGGGGGGGGGGG